>ML791667.1:448596-475902 GCA_009831015.1 Picea engelmannii
TCCCGCCTCCTGTCGATCTCGAATGGATCCTGCTAGCTGACAAAGACTACTTGATCTCAGATACCAGGTGTGAATTCGATTTCGCCGAATTGCATTCATGGTTCAGGGACACCTTCCTGGATCAAAGTGACGATATTGGACTCTGGGAGTCCAATCTCCCACTGTATCTCTTTCCCCAAATTCACCATTTTCCCGAATTCACCCTAAAGTGCCAGGTGCATTATCTCCTCGATCAGAGGGCCATTGTTTCATCTTCTGGAGATACCCTTTTCACTATCACACCTGAGGCCATTGAACAGATGATCCAAATCCCCAGAGTTGAATCCCCCTCTCCTTTCACCCTTGAAGTTCTAACTGCAATGTACCAGAACCTGTCTTTTCCCTAGAGAGTGTGGATTTTCAAGTTTTTCCTCCCACAGAATGCCCAATTCCCCAAGAAGAACCCCCCTTACCATTCTTCCATGTTTTCAGAGAAAGGAAACCAAGTCATTTCATCCTTGTGTTGTCTACTTGGATATTACTTAGACGAATGGGTGGACGAGCCAATCCTAAGTTTCTTATCCATCTTTTATGTCGAAGAGAAATCCACCACTCAGTTCGACTAAGCAGTTTTCTAGCCGAGAAAATACATGAGCAACTTTTCAGATTTCCCACAGAGGGCATGTTCCGGTATTCTTCAATATTGGCTTACATGTTCATGTTCTTTCAAGCAGATAAGTTCTTATTTCCCATGCAGAAACTGGACCAGGATGGCAGACCATAGCCTGACACCTCTTGGACTTCGTTGTTGAGGAAAAACTCCCCAGAGTTTGGTTTTAAGCAATTCATTGAGAAGTTTTACCACCCAGTGGTAAGCATGCTCAGTGGTAGACAAGAACTGAGGATAAATGAGGAGATCCAAAGAAATATACACCTCTCGGACCTCGCCAATACTGGAGACTAGTATCTGTATCAAAATCACATGGAAATCAGAATTTATGGATGTGAGATAGCTCCTTATAAACTTCCAAGATATGTACCTGTAAGGATATTTTCCTTGGGATACATCAAACAAATGATCAATTCAGACGACATACATTTTTATCTTTGAAGAAGAAACAGCAGTTGAGAATTAAAGGGCAGATAGGATCCTTTATCTGTAACAGTCGAGCTGACGAGGAAGAGGCAAACAAGCTACTAAAGGAAATGAAGTTTGGTATCAATTTCACTTGGCACTATGATCCATGTGGGATCATTGTAGAAATGAGATTGAGGAATAAAAGTTCCCCATATTCTCATGTGCCCAAACCTGAGATCGATAAATATGTGAATCAAACAGAGTGGGAGGCGAACACTCTGGAAGATGTTGAACAGCAAGCTCCTCCAACCATTACTTCACTGACCATTACTCCATAGGTACCAAAGGAGAAAAGACCTAGAAAGGACACCTCCCCTCTGATTACTGAAGTCTCAGCTGAGGATTTCCAGGTGTACAAGAAAAGGCCCAAAACCAGTCACAAAACTAATAGGTCTAGATAGGAAGAGTCTCAGTCTACCACAGTAGTCAAGGGAGAGTATTCACCTTCTTTCTCAGGCAACCTGCAGATGATGTCTACTTCTTCCTCAAAGAAGAAAATTGATACCACTTTGACCACCCAGCCATCACAAGAGTCTACAAAACTAAGTATCTTTGAGAAATATGATTTAATCAAGAAGAAAAATGAGATGTTGACAAGCAACACCTATGCTCAGTTCTGGAAGCAGACCTCCACAGCACAGCATAGGTTTCTCTCTCCCTTTGATACGGAAAGAGGGAGAATGCACATGACATTCTTACAGGCACAGGTGCCTTATCCAAAGGAAATCATTGATTACAAAAGGTCAACATTGGAGTTTGATGCCAAGCAGGTACATCCAGCTGATCAGATGGATTTTCATAGACAGACTAGAGAAATGGTTTTCTCAACATTGGCCAATGCTTCCACAACTGTTGCAAAATTACAGGTTTCTCTGAACAATGTTCAGACTCAACTAAAGATGGAAAAGGTGTCATCTTTTACAAAAGATAACAGGATCAAGTCTTTGGAAGAGATGGTACTAAAAATTGGGTATGACCCCTCAAACATGAAAGTAGTTGAAGAACTGCTGAAGAAAAAGAATGCTGGCATAGTCTCTTTGAGGAAGCAATTAAAACTGTCAGCTACTGAAGATTCACAAACCAAAGAGATGGCAGAGACAGAAGGTCAAAAAGAGGAGATGCTAAAATTGATCATGGAGTAGAATGCTCAGATCAAATAGATGGAAGCAGAGATGGAAAAACTAGTAAAGGGAAAAGAACAAACAAAGCCTATGGAGATCATCCCTTTAAGTGCAGTTCCCCTCACAGGAGTTAGCACAGTGACAACATCAGCCACCACCACTGCAAAACTTCCATCAGCTGCCCCAGTGACAGTTCTAGGGACATCTGAAGCTTTAGCAACATCAATGGAGAAGATGAATTTACAAGGAACGGAAATCAAAAGATTGGAGCAGGAGATATTAAATCTCCATAAACTAAAAGCTTCTTTCCAAGCCAGTTACAATACAGAGAGATACACATCAGAAAAACTAAAATAGGAGATTTAACGGCTGCAGAAGCAGACAGTTGTGGGCAAAACACTGGTAAAAGCCAAAGAGAACATCTGGATGGATATCTCAAAATCCATAAATGAAATCTGGCCCATGGTGCAAATCATGTTTGAACAACACGAATTGGTGTTAAGGAGCAAGCAGGCCATCGATAGGATCAAGGGAGAGTTGGGAGAAATGCCCACAGAAGCAAATGAAATCATCAGGTTTCTTAATTTGAAAACTAAAGAAGAGTTGGGAAACCATAAGATTAAGGATAGAAAAAAGACTATCCTCGAGGTCAAGAGGGTTATGAACAAAAGAGGACAGATGTTGCAATTGGAGGAGAAAGCCCAGAACATGGATATCAGAGTTCAGAGATTCTTCAGCAAGATTGATGCTTTGCAGAAGAAAGGCCTTCCTGGTTTGTTGTTTTTAAATGACAAACTGATGACTTTGTCCGACTACAAGCAAACGATTGCCATGATGGCAAAGGACAGCTCCAAGTTTTCAAGGATACATGGTAGCATAATAGGTAAATTGTTTTTAGAGACTCTGCAGTTGGATCTCAGTATCCAACATGAAATCAAGTACATTTTTATCATCAAGCCAACTTTTGCCAAATATATAGAGATGGATGAAATCTACCGCAGGCTATTAAAAATCACCATTCCCAATCAGCAAAGATGGGAAGAGTTGTGTGAATTGATCGAATAAAGGATGAGGTGTACAAATCAAGTCAACATGCAGAGCATCCAAAGTCAAGCGAATGAATCCCCAACAGCCTTCCCCAAAATCAGCATGAAGAATCCGACAAATCATGAGCAGTTCCTACAATTTTCTATTATGTTATCTAGTTAGTTAGTTTTGGATTTTGACACGTCCTGATCATTAATGACAGGATCGTTTGTAATTTTTCTTATAAATACTTCAATTTTCAAAGTAGTTGTGGTTGATCTTTACGCCCAAGTAAGTTGTAAGCACTGTAATCTTTCTCAAGAGATTTGCCAGTAATAAAAAGGACATTTCACAGGATTCCTGCGTGTTAACTGTTGGTGATGTTTTCTCCTCTTCGTTGAATGGTTTTTCTATCTTCATAATCATTTATGTTTTCTATATCCGATCATTTAAAAGAAGTTGAAGTTGCAAAATTTATCTTTGTATCCTCTGTTTCTGGCTTTTAAAGATCTAAATGTTAATCTTCTTACGTTATGATAAAGAAATTCTTAAATGCTTCTTTGTTATAATTGAATTATCTCATATTTTCTGATATCCATCACTTTATTCTAAAGGATCTTACAGTTGCAATATCCTTCCCTATGAAAACACCTTATAAAATATGGTCTTTGGTCTCAAACTTTATAAAACAGAGCCCATATCCCAATGGATGCGTAAGCAATATTTCAGCCATTTTTATAAAACAAACAACACACTCTATGTATTTAACTATCATAAAATCTAAAACCTAAAACAAACTTAAATCTTACAGAGAGATCCCTCTCTGAAACTGGAAGGGCTAGATCCCCGTTTCGAAGCGGTTGGATAAAGTTACCTCTGGTAAATTTCTTCTACATGCGACAACCTTTGGGAATTTATAGAGTGATAACATCTTGGAAAGAGGAAGTTGAACTACACTTATATATGAACTTGGCTCACTGAGTTTCTTCTATGTTGGTTGTTGGTCTAAATATACATCATCTTCTTATTTGAAAAGAGGGTTGTTTTGAACAATGACTAGTTCATAATGCCAAGTATTCTTTCATTCAAGTGCATCCTGAAGAAGTCGAGTCTGAGTTTGAGTAGTGCTACTTTGGCTTGTGAAACATGCAAACAAGTTATAACAGAATGAAGAGTTTCTTTGTCAATTGTGATTTTATTGCCATCAGTTGAGAGTTTTAGAGTGTTCAATAACTCTAATAGTTCATCATTTCAATCCATTTAACTCTTAGACTCTTCAATGCAAAATCAAAAAATGTAGGGTGTTGGCTTCTATCGAAAATGCACCTGTTTACAATGTAACTTGATTTCAAAATGTACAAGTAAACTTGTAAGTATACCTTGATTCTGGAGAATGTGTCGTTGATTCTTTTATTATGTAATCTCTATGATCTCTACCACCAAGAAGGAATATGGAAAACGATGTGCTTAAATAAGAAATTGCAATGGTTGTCATGACAAAAACTTGTAAAAAAACTTAAAATGTAAGAAGCTCCAAACAGGCAACCCGATGAAAATCAATTCAAAAATATCTAGACCAAATTCCACAGTGTTAGATTTATTGGCGTGTAATACAGTGACTCTCACTCAATGTACATAAAATTAATAAAATAAACTTAGTCCAAGGAAGGACATGTGTGTTGTCAAACAAATGTGGAGAGGTTCTACATTTGGTGCCACTTCCATCTAAAGTTCATAACTTAATTTTGGATGAACTTGGATTAATTCACTTGTTGAGATGGTGCTAACAAATTTGATTGCATGAGATAAATTAGTGTTTTACTTTCAACCATGTGGTTGGTTTCGAGCGGGATCACATTTGAATAGTTGAGGTTGAGAGTCTTCATCGATACCAAGTAATATATCTGCTACTCTAAGAGGTCTTATGTATGCATGTTGTATATAAAATTGAGACTTATCTGCAAGCCTTCTCTACAGATATATCGTTGCTTCAACTGATACATGACCCAGGCACAAGGATGGAACAACAGAGAACAATCGATCTTTTGTGGCCTAGATGTGTTAGAAAACAAGGAGCTACATAGAGAATATGTGGGCAATGTCAATTCTATTTTGAAAATTGAGAAGATAATGCGAGTTGTGAGAGCCTGCAATTTCTCTTTAAAGGACATTTTCAGGCCCAATCCCCAGCGTACAATCAAGTTCTTCATTTCTCTCATCGATTTAGAAGAGAGGAAAACTGAGTTGATTTTAGAATTGGTTGAGATTGAGGCAGAGAGACAATCAAAGCAGCCTTTAATTCAAGCATTAGAGGTTGAAATCAAGGAGCTGCAGAAAAACATATTGGCCTTGAATAAGAAATAATTTGATTTGCGGGATGAAGTGCAGAATATTAAGGAGAAAATTAATGAGTATAATAATAAGATTTCAAATGCGGATTTATTGCTTCTACAAAATACCCGAGAAGTTTCTCAAGTCCTCCAACCTTTAGATCAGCTTCAGAAAAATATAGAAGAAAAGATGTCATGTAGAGTTGAACTAGAAATCAATGTTGACTCTGCAATGGATTCTTTCCAAAAGTGGAATGCTACAGTTGAAGCTTTTTTGGCCCTCGACCAAGTTTTGGAGAACCTTGGTCATGTTTGTCCATTTTTGGGACTTCGACGGGCTGGTCAAAGACGGAGCGTCAGGCGAAGCGGAGATCGTGGGATCTCGACCCCTTTTTAGGGCAATTTTGGGTTTAGGGTTTATGTAACGGGTATGGGATGTCGTCCCATGGGTTTACCCATGTTTAGGCCCATTTTGTAATGTATAAATAGAAAGCTAGGCGATGTAAGTAGAGAGACCTAGTAGAATCGACTTAGTGCGGAGTTAGAGGCTTTGTGCATACTCTGTGTTAAGACTTGCAGAGCTAAGTACAAGTGATTATAAGAAGCTTGTGTGTAGACTGTGTAAGAAGGCTTTGTGTTATGACCTAACTTAGGGAAGGAGGATCTAGCAAGGTGCACGCAGATCTCATGTCCTATGCGGAGTGGGGTTTTTGGGCTCTGTGCATGTAAGAATATTGACAGAAGATAATAAAGAACAGAAGAGTTGGTGGACATAGCCCCATGCTCGGGTGAACCACGTATATCCTGTGGTATGGTTTCTTTGTGCATTATGGTTGTTATATTGTTCATGTGATTTAAGCTTAATGCAGTAATGAATGTTTAGATGAACCTGGTATGATAGATTAAATTCTTAGTGATGTGAATGAATGCTAGATATGATCTCTTTCCATATGCTAAGTGCTTAGATGTGTTAGATCTGGTTGAATACTGTGTTGTTATGTAATTAGGGTTTGCATCTGTGATCTAAATAAGGGTTAAATACTGATGAATGTTAACTACTAAGTTCTTTGTTAGAGTGGTGTAATCACAGATCTATGTCCCATATTGGTTGCAGACATTTGAGTCCTGCAACCACCCCTACCTCTACCTCGGGTGAGACTTCATCTGCTTCGCGGGTGTTTCCGAAAATGTCGGTAGTTAGGGTTTTGTTGGTGTGTTGTTGAAGCGTTGAACCCTGGGTCTGCCCATGTGCCCACAAATGGTTCTGTTGTCGGGACTGAAACTATGATTGTTGGAAACTAAAGAAAAGAGAAATATCTATGCATAGATCTGCTACTTTAGTGCACAGTATTCTACTTGACTTGCGAAGCTTTGTGATAAGAAGAGAAGTTTGATATGAAGAAAAGAGGTAAGATCTTGAAGCTTTGTGCTCTGAGCAAGGTAAGATAAGTGAAAAAAAAAAATTGAAAGAACAAATCTAGGTATGTTTAATAGATTTGGTCGTAATCTGAAAACTAGGGTACATCTAGAAGAAATAAGATTTGATATGAATAGATCTAATATAAATAATTAAAGCTATGTTATTCATATGCATAGAAAGAATGTTTGGACTAACAAATGGATACAGGATCCTAGAAAGAATTTTTTGCAAGTTAGTTACTGTGATCCTAGTGCGTAGTACAGAAAAGGTTGGGGATCATTCAAGAGAAAGAGAGGATTAACTCTTTGTTATAGTTGCAGAAGACCAGGACATATTGCTAAGGAATTCCCTGGTAGAGGTCCTATTTGCCTTTGTTGTAAGGCTACTAGACATGAAATCTTGGATTGCCATAGAATGATTGCAAAAGTTGAAAAGATGAATATGAGACAAGAATACTATGAGACAAGCCAAGAAACTAAGGATATGATAGAACCCCAGAAAGGATCAGACACTGTATTATTGCAGATGAAAGAAACGTTGAATGATCACAGAGACACCAGTTTATCAGAGATCTTAAAAGAGATAGAGTACATAGAAACAAGAATAGGAGACTTTGACATAGATTGTGTCCTGGATGAGGAAACACAAGTGAATATCATGACAGAAAGAACTTGGGAAATTTTGGGAAAGCCTGCTATGGTTCCTACATTAGGAGGAATAGGATAATTTAGAGGAAAGTTGATAACCCTATGTGGAATACTTACCCAGACATCTATAAGTGCACATGGCACTTCGACAGAAGAAGAATTTGAGATCGTTAATTTTGTTGAGAACAATGCCCCATTTTCTATTTTGCTAGGAAAAGCCTAGATTGAGAAAGATCAAATATGAAGGAAACAAGAAGAGAAGGATCTAGAACAGAAAAAGAAAGAACTAAGAGATTTCATGGCTAGGATAATAGTGCACTTAATGAAAGAATGAGAAGACCAGTCAAAGCTACTGAGGACCAGAGATCTGGACGTTGAAGTTGAAAGAACACAGGAAGACGTGAAACACCTGTCTGTACAGGGGAGTAGAGCACCTACCCCAGATAGAGAAGTATCACCCTTGAACACTATGAAAGATCATCGACAGCGTAAAGTTACTTTGCCAAGAGATGGTAAGAATCAAAATGGGAAGAGGAACCCAGTAACTCATATTACAGGAAAGAAGGCTAGAAAGCTCAGCGAGAAGAAAGCAAAGTTATAAAAGTTACAGGACATTCCAGAGAGGACCCCGCAGAAAGAAGGTTTGCAGAACTGAAACTCAACCAGGATATCATAATAGTGAAGATTGGCACTTCGCCACGGCGAAGAAATATGACCATTGGAGGCGTCCCGACCGTTAGAACGACGCTCCAGAATGGCTAGAAACGCAGTTATTACCGGAATGTTTGCCACTGGACCGTTGGGACCGTGCCATAACAGATGGAATAGCATTGATTGAGGCGTTCTTGCCCATTGATAGAGTATGTTATGACGTTGTCTATTTATCCCGTCGAGCGTTGCACCGAGAACACTTTTGCCAATTATGATTATCCGAGCCCATAGAGAACTAGTTACTTTCGCACATTGATCATTGAGACCTTGCCATCCATTCTGTTACATTGAGTGTTTGTTCACCAACCTAAGATATCAGATCTCGAGTGTGCATGTCAGACGAAATTAGCACAACAGAAAAATCCGTCGAAGAGATCCTAATAGACCTCATGACCGAGAAGGTGATGTCTGCAGGCATCCAAGCCTCATCGACGAGAGGAGTGAAAGCATCCCCGTCGACTACCCTTGGATCTGGACCATCCCGAGATGCGATCGAGAAATGAACGAAGCATCATGATGACTTGGTGAATGCGAAGCTAATTCCATCCATCATGCCCGACTACATCCCACCCTTGGCTAGTGTGGTAAGTCATGACAGTGTCACGAGCAACTTCGACTATACAGTCATCACTGCATACCTCCCGAAGGGAATATGCATAGTCATACCGCAGTTGGAGAGGATTCTAACGTTGAAGATCAGTGATTATAACCTAGGAGACCACAAGAGCTATGGCATGCTTGCACCTCACAAATATTTGACCAAGACCAAGGGGAAGAATTCAAAGATCATCCCCCGGCCATGGACTATGGACATCGTGAGGTCCACTATCTTGAACGTGATGAAGATACCACACTTTGGAAGACATCAAGAGGTTAGCCTGTGTGTTAAGCTCCTGTTGTCATGCTTTCGCGGTGGCTATCTATGGTTGGACAGGCGTATCACCTTCGATCCGGCTTTGATCCATAGGATCACCGAATCAAGCATGTAGGGACATAACCCACATGAATTGTATCCAGGGAAGGTTCCAGATCACGCTTTGGCGCAGAAGATTAAAGACACCTATGGTAATGTCAAGAAGGGGAAGCGAGGCTACAGGGTAGCCTCCATATAGAATGGTGCAATGTGCCTAGCCTGCTAGTTGATCGTTGGTAAGCTAGTAAGGAAGAACAGACCCATGCACGTCACAGGGTTCGTTGTTGACCTCGCAGGAAAATGCGTGGCAGGATTACAAATGAACTAGGCAAGTTACCTCGTCAACTAGTTAGAACAAGACTGGCACGAATCTCAGGATCAGGGATATGAGTTCTATTTTAGCTGGTTGTTGATCCTCATCGTGTTCATTGCTTGGGAGATGCCGGAAGAAGTGACCTTCCCTGACATTGAGCCATTCAAGACACTAGCTACAAATTTCACCACGCTCTAGTATTCGAGCGACATGGGGAAACAATGGCAGTCGAACGCGGTGTTCCATACCTACTACCTGCAGTTAAATAGGGCTATTGAATCTTTCCCTCATATGAAATCAAACGCCATGGACAGGTTCAGACCATTTGTGAAGTTCCACACAGATAGGCATTTTATATATATCATTGTGTGCAGAGACGAACATAAAGAAGAGATTCAATCCTATTACAAGCTCACTGAGGAGGACATGGAGGAAATCACCTAGTACCAGTTAACCACGCATAATTGTCCGATCCCGACCTCATTGGAAGTCCGATGGTTACTCATGAAGAATATGATGCACCCAGCAATAGCATGAAGAAAAAGAAGGAATATGTACAGAAAATGCATAGCACATCATAAAAGACTGCATCAGATTCACCTAGAGGAGGAGGAGACGATGAAGTGGACAAAGAAGAGAAAGAAGGGGAAGAAGAAAAGCAGAAGTAGGGTGAAGTAACACCGCCTAGGAACCCTCTTGAAGAGGCAGATAAGTCTAATAAAAGAAAGGTTTCCCCAATGAAAACTACATCGTGGAAGAAGTCCAAATATAGTAAGCCAAAGCTGCAGATTGTGCTCACAGTTGATGACTTCGACTTCATTATCGCAACTATATCAGACACCTCGGAAGATATTTTCCAGAGAAATGAAGCAAAACAAGAAACCATGTATGAAATAATTGAAGTAGAGATGAGAGGGGTACAACAAGCCCTTCACTCCAGCTGTGCAGTGTCGACTGCGCCCCCACCATCAGAAGAAACAGAGTTGGGAGGTGAGCATGCCTAACTCCGTAGAATAGATGATGCAACCGAAGCTCGCCTTCATCACATGCAAGAAGAAAAATAATAGGCCACAGTGGTCCCGAAGCAAGCACAAGAGGAAGTCGTAGAGAAACTTCGAGTTGCGCAACAAGAGAAGGACGACCTCCAAATCAAGTTTGAAGAGGATAAAGCACATATCCGGAAAGAGAAAGAACAGTTGCTCACAAAGTAGGTTGGAGTTAAAGAAGCAGTCAACAGAGCACTTCGCTCTGTGATAGGCTTAGAACAGATAGAAGAAGACCCAGTGGAGAGTCAAGTAGAGAAGCTTACTGTATCCATCCAGCAACATCAACAGAGAGTAGTAGAATTGGAGTTACAAGCAGTACCAAGCACCCTGTAGGAAGTGCGAGACCAGCGAGAAGAAACCGCTCGAAGCACAGTCCATAGAATCAAGGCATTATCCTTAGAATGTAAACATCTTAGTAGTCGAAGTGCGTAGAATTATGAGCGCCTTACCGAGGACCTTGAACTAAAAACATTGGAGTCGCAGATCCAGGAAGAAAAGCAGAAAGCAGCAACAGTACAAGAGTAGTTGAAGCCCTTATTAGTGGTTGAGTGAATGAAAATATCCCAAGAACAGCGCACGGCTCAACAACAGGTCCATGCCATACAGAGAAATTCATGGAAGTGACTCAGAAGCTCCAGCCAGTCCAAGATGTAGCTTGCCTACTTTTTGAAAAGATTGAAGAACGAGGAGCAGAACTAGAACAATCCATCACTATAGTCGAACAACGCTTGGAAGGACCTATGACCGAGGCAGTTATTCAGGAGTTCCCTGAGAAGGAGGCCTTGGCGAAGCAGCAAGTCAAAGTAGTTGGAGCCAAGCTCGAGGTGTTTGAAGCAGAGTTACCCACAGTAGAGTGATTCAGGATGAGTCACAGGTGAGTGTTGGGGGCATGTTGGCGCTCGACCAAGTTTTGGATAACCTTGGTCATGTTTGACCATTTTTGGGACTTTGACAGGCTGGTCGAAGACGGAGCGCCAGGCAAAGCGGATATCACAGGATCTCAACCCCTTTTTAGGGCACTTTTGGGTTTAGGGTTTATGTAATGAGTATGGGATGTCATCCCGTGGGTTTACCCATGTTTAGGCCCATTTTGTAAAGTATAAATAGAAATTTAGGTGATGTAAGTAGAGAGACCTGGTAGAATCGGTTTAGTGTGGAGCTAGAGGCTTTGTGCATACTTTGTGTTAAGACTTGCAGAGCTAAGTGCAAGTGATTGTAAGAAGCTTGTGTGCAGGCTGTGTAAGAAGGCTTTGTGTTGTGACCTAACTTGGGGAAGGAGGATCTTGTGAGGTGCGCGCAGATATCCTATCCTATGCAGAGTGGGGTTTTTGGGCTCTGTGCATGTAAGAAGATTGACAGAAGATAATAAAGAAGAGAAGAGTTGGTGGACGTAGCCCCACGCTGGGGTGAACCACGTATATCTTGTGTTATGGTTTCTTTGTGCATTATGGTTGTTATAATCTTCATATGATTTAAGCTTAGTGAAGTAATGAATGTTTAGATGAACCTGGTATGATAGATTAAGTGCTTAGTGATGTGAATGAATGCTAGATCTGATCTCTTTCCATATGCTAAGTGCTTAGATGTGTTAGATCTGGTTGAATACTTCGTTGTTCTGTAATTAGGGTTTGGATATGTGATGTGAATAAGGGTTAAATACAGATGAATGCTAACTGCTAAGTTCTTTGTTAGAGTGGTGTATTCACATATCTGTGTCCCAGCTAGGTTGCAGACATTTGAGTCATGCAACCACCCCTGCCTCTACCTCGGGTGAGACTTCATCTACTTCGCAGGTGTTGCCGAAAGGGTTGGTATTTAGGGCTTTGTTGGTGTGATGTTGAAGCATTGAACCCTGGTTCTTCCCCTGTGCCAACAAGCTTACTCAAAGGTGCATAAGAAGGCCACAAAAGAGAAAATACAAATCTACAAAAATCCTGTCGTTTGGTGTCCAGAAATTTTCAAAACAACGCACAGTTGGATGGCCTCAGGTTCTTTCGCTGGAGTTAGGTATCTAGCCTACTCCACAACATATCCTTCACCTCAGAATAATTAATGGCTTCCTACTATCTGTATCTCCTTCACATATCAAAATATGGAGCTCGGAAAAATTCATGAAGGAAGTCATCGAAACAATGCAACTTGAGTACATTGTTAGAATACACAATGGATTTCTCCATGCTCCGGGTTTTGCAAAGAGAGCGGTGTGAAGAGGGCCACCATGAGAAGAATCAAAGGGGTTTCACATTGGGCTCACCACGAGCAAAATAGAGAACTGTAAGGATAAAACCATAAAACGCAAAGAAATCACTCCATCTAATGATTTCACGTAGACCGAGAAGAGGTGCAAACAAAAATGGATAGAGAGGATTTGATTGAAGACTGGTGTTCATGACAGAGGACATTGCCTTGCAGAGAGACATAAAATAGAGACAATGGAGAGAGCATATAGGTTTCTTATGCACACCATAATGAAAAGCGCCTATGGATGACTCAGTTGTGGATAACTCCCATAGCTCAATTCAGGCCTAAGAACTAAGGCACTCTAATACTACTATTGGAACACATGAAATGGATAAGCATGATTTGTGTTATTCATTCATATGATACACATATAAACACATATTGGATGACCTTTGGATTCATCTTCCAAGAGGTCTCTTGGACTCCCGATGACAATTTGTTTCATATTCCTTCAACCAAGTAACCCTAACAGATTACATTTCCAACAAATCTCATAGTATCTCTCGATGCCACTTTTGAATGTTATCCATGTGAAACCCCTTTGATATGATCCAACGTACAAATGTAGATAGTTTAGATATGGCATGCCACGGGTTCTTACGGAATTCATGGTTCACATAAGCACTCATGAGCAAAGGATAATGACACTACAAAATAAACAAATGCAAAGTTAATTACCATAAAATTATGTGTGCATAGCATATTGTAACCTACACTATAGAAAAATAAGTATGTAATTGACATACATACTCTTAGAAGGCTCAAAAGGTCATGTGATTTATGTTAGATTTTCTTTATTTACAGAGCATTAGAGTTACCAATGTTCTTTTACTTCATTAACATATATACATCATGTACTAAGCAATAGCAACATAAACAAGAGACAAAAAGAACACAAGAGTTTTATCTTGGGAAAACCCCAAATGGGGAAAAAACCCAACAACCTTTCTTAGATAGATTTCGTTCACAAAGTCCAACAATTCACTAGCTCTCAAGAGCCACAGACAAGATATAAACCCTAGCACTAGGCTATCACACCTCTAGTGCTCAGAGCTGCAGCAACAACACAATACAATAAGAGTGCACCTCCTTAGAGAGATAGTACATAAGATAAAGTAGCCACCAAGAATAACACCCAACTCTATGTCTCCTCTTCCTCCTCAGACTTGCGCACCTTTTCCTCAGTGAGAGTGTGTGTTTTGAGTGTGTCCAAATGAGTTAGATGTCCTCCTTACTGATAGTCTTCAATTCAACTACCTGGGCCGACTTCTTCTCTAGGAATCTTATTTTTACTTTTTTTTTTTTTTATGTGGGTCGGATTTTCTTCTGGGTATTCTTTTTGCTATTTTAATGGCCTTCCTGGACATCTGAAATCTTAACTTCATCTAAGAAATGTCTTCTAGAGGAAATTTCCTCCCGCGACTACCAAAACATCAACACTCCCTCTTAGCTAGGGAGGTGTCTCTCACGATGTCTTCATCTAGTAGTCCACTAACTACTCTACAAACAACTAGTAGCACACAGCTACCACAATGCCATCGATAGCTCGAATTATCTGTCACGGTATCTGCAATCAAGTAGCACTCATCTACTCCCAATGTCAATTGGGAGTCTCCATGGAAATGAAATAGTAATGCATAGCTACTACAATGCCATCCAGTAGAACATGACAATGTCGATCCACAGTAGTACACCACTACTATCCAATGGTACATAACCACTCCAAGTAGCACACAACTACTATCCACAGACACAATGTCTCCATACTGTAATAAACTAGTAGCTACACAAGCTACCACTATACAGTCCAACAGTCTATATTACTATGCAACAATCAACTAGTAACACACAACTACCACCATGCCATCAGCCATAATCATAGTCTGCAATCCCCATAACTATGCAACAATCAGCTAGTAGCACACAACTACTACAATTCCATCAGCCATAGTCATGGCCTATATAACTATGTAACAATCAGTTAGTAGCACATAGCTACTATAATTCCATCATCCACAGTCATAGCCTCTATAACTATGCATCAATCAACCAATACCACACGACTACTACAATTCCATCAGTCATAGTCATAGTCGATGTCTCTATAACTATGCAGTAATCAGTTAGTAGCACACAGCTACTACAATGCCATCAGCCATAGTTATAGTCTCATCCAATAGCACGAATCTACTCCCATAGTCCTCATGACTATGCATGTGATGGTTCTTCTCTCATCGGGTTTGACAGTGCATTACCCCCTCAGTCACCTCAAATGACTAATCTAGGGAACCCTTGGCCAGAGGGGTTATTCGACATGAGAAGAAACAACGCACCTCCCTCTCTACAAGGGTGGACATTCTACATCACACTAAGCTTGTCTGTGAAGTAATCATACTTCACTCTATACAGAGGCTTGGTGAGAATGTTCACTACATGTTCATCTCTGTATATGTATTGGAGCTCTATAGATCTTTTATGCACCATGTCTCGGATGTAATGATATTTTATCTCTATGTGCTTTGACTTGTCATGAAAGATATGTTTCTCTGAAAACCTCACGCAACTTTGATTGTCACATTGTATAAAAGTTTGCTCCAATTCTAGATCGAATATCCCTGCAAGAAACTTATGAAGCCACACTCCTTCACGGCTTGCCACATTAGTTGCAATATACTATGCTTCTGTTATACTGAGTGCCACTGATGTTTGCTTCTTTCTCAACCATGAGATCATACTTGATCCCAGACTTAAGCAACATCCAGAAGTAATCTTCCAATCCACTGCACTCCCTGCCTACTTAGAGTCTGTATATCCCTTCAGCTTCACATCACCACCCGAGACATATCTCAATCCACATCCAATTGTACCACGTAGGTACCTCAACATATGTTTTTATGCCATCCAATGTACATGTCTAGGTTCAACCATGTATTGACTATATACATTCATTGGAAAACATATGTTTGTCCTGGTTTTAACCAAGTACATCAAGGATCCAATCAGTTGTTAGTATAGTGTGGGATCCACCAAATCTGAAGATGAATCATTCAATAGCTTCAGATTTATCGTCATGGGTGTGTCCATGGACTTGCAGTCCATCATCCTAAATCTATAAAAGATCTCAACAGTATATTTTCCTTGGCTAAGGAAATTCTCATCTGATCTCTGCCACACCTCCAATCCCAAGAAGTAATGCATCAAACCTATATCCTTCATCTCGAACTTTGAAGCAATCTCCCTCTTGCATATAACTATGAGCTTCTCATCCCCTGTCAAAAACAGGTCATCCATGTATAGAACCAAGATCAGTGGACATCCATTCTCAACATTATAGTAAAGGTTGGGATCCACATCACTCTTGGTAAATCCCAAGCTCATCAGGTAGCTATCTATCATGGCATACCATGCCCTAGATGCCTGCTTCAATCCATACAAGGATTTCTTCAATCTGCAAACATGGGACTCCTTCCATTGGACAAAAAAAACTCGTGGCTACTCTATGTACACTTCTTCTTCTATTACATTGTTCAAGAAGGTACTTGACATCCATCTAGTGTAATTTCCATCCCATTGCGGAAGCAATCGTAATAATTGATTTGATGGAAGTGTACTTTGATATAGGAGAAAATGTCTCATCATAGCCTTCTCCCTCTCTTTGGGAGAATCTTCTAGCCATAAATATTCCCTTGTACTTCTCTATGTTGTCGTCTATAGCATGCTTGCTCTTGTAGATCCATTTGGAAGTCACTATCGACTTCCTTTATGGTCTCAAAACCACCTCCCACACATCATTCTTCATGATGGATTGATACTCCTCCATCATGGCATCCTTCCATTCCTACTTCTCAGCAGCTTCTTCAAAGGTGGAAGGCTCTAAATCAATGATGTTTCTCAACAGTGCCACATAGTTGGAAAACTTATGTGGTCTCTTTCTCTCTCTAAAATAGCCTTTGGGATTTGCATGTCCTTCATATTCCTGCAAGGTGTTCCAGAGCCAAGTTGGTATCTTCCTATTGATTTCATCTTCTCAGTGGATCTCCAGGTCTTTGACTCTACCATCTCATTGTGAACTTTTAAAATGGATTCCTCTGGTGTAGAGTCATCCATGACTGCTTCCTTTGGAGCCTTCTTCTCCTCTCAATCCTCATCCATGTGAGACTCCCTTGATCTTTTGAAGGCTTTATCTTCATCAAATGTTACATCACTGTTTATATCAATTTATCTCTGCCTGAGAATGTATATTTTGTAAGCCTTCGAAGTCTCATTGTATCTAATGAATGTGCCCTTCTTTCCTAAAGGTGCTAGCTTCGTTCTCTTCTCCTTTGGAACATGTATAAATACTGGACAACCAAAAATCCTCAAGTGATTGATTTCCAGTTTCTTTCAAGTGAACACCTCTTCAGGTTTCTTGTTCCCCAATGTCTTGTGAGGACTTCTATTCTGGACATACATAGTTGTACTGGAAGCTTCTACCCATAAGTGCATGGGTAGGCCATGGTCATGGATCATCGCTTTCATCGCTTCTACAATGGATCTATTCTCTCTTTATGCAACCCCATTATGTTGGGGGTTGTAGGGAGTTGTTGGCTCCCTCTTAATCCCTACTTCTCTACAAAATTCTTTCAAATCCTTTGAGGTGTACTCACCTCCATTATCAGATCTCAAGACTTTAATCTTCTTTTCAAAGAGGTTTTCAATTAAAGCCTTGAATTCCTAAAACTTGTTGAAGACGACATCTTTTGTTTTCAAGAAGTAGATCCATGTCTTTCGAAAATAGTCATCTATGAATAAGACGTAGTATACAAAGTTTCCTAAGGATGGCATCATCATATGTCTTCATATTGTTGCGCACTCAACACACCCTAAAAAGCCTTATCAATTTTTTCTCACTTTTTGGGTAACACTTGGTCTTCTGCACTATCTGAATCAATTTCATTTTGGGAAATGTTTTGTCTTTGTTTATTTTCATGACTCTCATCACCTATTCAGGTTTGTTTGAACTTGTGAAACCCCATGACTAAAATACCTTAACACCTAAATTAAGAATTGACAGGCAAACACTGCACCCAAAGCGCTCAGGTTCAGCGTCAGAAAGAATTCAAGAAAGTATAGGAACCACTCGGAAAACAACAGTCGTCGAGTGTCGATATTCATCGGCATCGGCAGAAGGAAGTTTTAGTTTGGGTTAAGTTTTTCGCATAAAGATTTGATATATAGTCGATCCCCCTTCATCGTCAGTAAAATACAGGGAGGACAGACGTTAACGAAGAACGAAAAGAAATCGTCGATAGCCAATGCCCGACGCACTTTATCGGAATCATGGAAAACCCAGAAGGATCACAACAAACATTTAGACCACGATAAAGTTATCCTCGATCGCTGATCCCCGATGCATTTTCGACATCGAGACTTTTTCGAGGGAGTCGATCCGAGAGCGCTTTGGTAGGATTATCGTCGATCGTCGATGCTTGGCACTTCTTTGGCATCGGCAAGCTAAGGCTTGTTTTAGAATGAATAGATTAAGGAAAGTCCTGACTCTGACTAATACGAGTGAATTAAGTCACTGGTCTCCAATGCCACATGTCTTTATTAGGTAACAAGGTCATACGGTCTAGTTCTATCCCAACTCATTCTTAGTTACCTAGGTCCTAGTCACACCTCCAAGTCAGCTTTGACGCGTCAGCACTGTATGATAAGATCGATCGGCATCAGATCTTTTGCAGGAGGATATCAATGAAAATGTTCATAGCATGATCCCAATCCCTGATCCACCCACGGAAAGGGCAACATGATGGGACGTTTTGAGCATTAGATACAATCAGATTTTGGACATTTAAGGAGTTAATTAATACCCCATCCCGCATTAGTGGCTACCTCGTGCACCAATTAAAAGAGCAATTTTGAAATCGTCAATAGACCACATAACCACCCGTGCCTCTGTCGTCAACCCACGATAAATTTAATTTCTAAATATTCAGAGGCAGATTTATTGAAATTTAACTCACAACCTGAATTTAATGGTTGATGCAACACGGTAAGATCTTCCCTGTTTAAACTCTCTTAAACCATTGTGAAAAAATTCATTCTACGCACAAGATAATTCCAGAGCATCTGGAGGAGAAAAACGAGCAATTCAAAAACTGCATTGACCCCCGTGATTATCATAAACAAGGTTTAACCAGCTTCAGAGGTATGTATCCAAGTTTGTCAATTCGCTAGTTATAATTTATATGTGTTCGTCCGGGTTTTACACAATCTCTAAACTCTGCTCAAGTTGCAGGAACAATGCCACCGAGAAAGCCAACCACGAGATGCTTGTCGAGAGCACCAAAGCTAAAAGAACCAGAGACATGCGAAGGTTCTTCTCCAGGGACGATGAGGCAATTGGAGTACGTCCCTAGGCTAAAGCATGTCGTCAAGACGGAGAAAAAGAAAGTTTTCATCTAACCTCTGGCCTTTGGCGATACAGAGGCAAGCACCGGATCCAAGGTAATGCTCCCACAATAGGGGAATCTCTTCAATAATATTAGTAGAGAAGAATAGCCGGAATATATCCCACACAGCAACCCGTACGTAAGGGCGCTCGATGACTAGGTGTTCCCCAACATCCGACGGTCATATTTACAAAAGGTGGCAAGTTGAACCCTCGTTTTCCCCTGCATAGAGGTCCTCAAGTGGCTCATCGACCATACAAACAGGTAGAAATGTTTGAATAATGATGAGAATGGTGGGTGCGTCGGAGTTTTCCTCCTAATAGAGGTCAATAAATACTACAAGCTTAGGGACCCAGAGGAGCGGCTCAACATGAACCTTGTGGTGAAGTTCTATTAACTCCATGACACCAACCGATTAATGGCCTCATGGTGGAGGGAAGATGATAAATTCACAAATCGGAGCAATGGATGCTACAGGACAATTAACCTGAGGGAGTCATACATCTATTTGATGGCTCTCATCTGTCGGCTATATGGAGAAAAGGATTGCTCCAGGTTTTTGGAATCTTGGAAGCCTTTGGAATACACAGTCGCAATCATTGGGTGAAGCTTCAACTGGGGATCAATAATCTCCAAACAACTAAGCATCTGTGTGCAGCCGGCTTAAACACTGAAGAAAGGAGAGGTACCAACTTTCTACATGGCCTCATACCTGTTCGATGTCATGAGTGTTGGGAATGTCTTCGTCGGCATGAATCTGAGCTGGCATGTTGCAGAGCTCTCGGTCCACGTCTACTTTAGTGTGCTATGGGAAAACAGGTACAAGAAATCTTACTCCCTCATCTGTGATAAATTCATCGCTTGGATTTATTTTATTCTTTTTAAGAAGGAATGCCCAAGGCTATCACCAGAAGCCAAGAAAATGATATCCAAGGTAGGACATTGGTACTTGGACAAGGACGCCACCTACATTAGGATGTTTGGAGCCACCAGAGCACCAAATATCCTACCATCTCATGTCCCATACCAGCTCGTCATAGGAGAAATTTGTTATCAAGCCATCTTGCAGGGCTATAAAGCCACATTGGTCAAAGACAAGAAACGAGCCTTCATACCCTACGATTTCCATGTGGGGTTCTATCTGGTGAAGGATATTGCTCAAGCCAAACAAGAAGGGTTGAGCCAACTTGAATTTAGGTTCCCTACAGGTCGATTCCGCAAGCATAATACTAAAGGCCTGGTCCTCCAACATGCGTCATAGGTTTCATCCTGTTGGCCATATACTCATGATAAGTTGGAAGATGAAGTCTTCACAGAGCCCGGGACTGGGATGAGGTGGTGTAGAGGATGGCCAACCCAAACATGACTAGGTTCAAGGCCATGAACATGGATGAACAGGTAGAAACAATAGAATAGTCGGCTCAAGAGTCCCTCGGAGCCAGGGAAGAAATCAGAGTGACAGAGGAAACAGAGGTGCAATGAAGGGGATTTTTCTTGACACCAGAGGCACAAACAAGGGGTATGCTCTTAATGGAAGAAGCACGGAGAGTAATTGATCAACTACAGAACGATCCAGACCTCATAGAGATGACTAGGGTTCCTGCCGACAACCCAATCGAAAGTCGAGGAGATCCAAGTGACCCAGAGCCAATATAAATTGAAGAGATCATCGGGTTAGATAAACTTGAAGTTGCAGCACCACAGGTCGGATCAGGAGGGGATGTGTCGGCTCAACCCGAGATAGTGAGGAAATCAGGAAGAGAAAGTGCACCAAACCCCTTGCATGATTTAATAACTATCTATGATGATGAGTTGAGTTCAGAGGTTTCCCTGGTGACCTTGGTACAGATTACAGAGGAAAAGGAACCCGGGAAAGTATTTTCCCCGACTCCCGATGCTCCAATTCAAAGCCTTTCACAGAGCAACTAGGAGGTCGAAGGTATCTTATACACTGACCTACTTGATACATCGAGGACCCAAGTGTACAGCCCGAAGGATGAGCTAGGATCGGGCGAACAAGAAAGAGGAATTCCACAACAGGAAATCGGCATCTCGACAGACGATTATCAAGTAAGTACTGAGCCTCCTCCCGATTCATCAATTTTGGCTAGTACTTTACCTCCCGATGAGAAACAACTATAAGCCGAACTTTTGGGACATACAGAAAAGGTTCAAGAACCCAGTTTTGAACAGATATACATCGTCAGGAGCCTGGGAAACACGCTTACTTCGAAAGAGAAGAAGATCCCCGAACTCGTGGATGAGGTCGTTGATGTACAAGACATCGTCTATGACCGAAAGAGGAAATCCATCATGAAGAGAACCACCAAGAAGAGGAGGCTTACTCTACACAACTCCATCCTCATCACCACAGAGGAGAAATTGATTAGCACAGAGCATGCCAAGACGTCTGAGCTTATCGGAGCATGAATGGCAATCACAGAGGCCACCCTGGATAGAGCGAGGAAAGATGAAGAGGATTTGGCCACTGCTATGAAAGAGTTAGAGCATCTGCGCCATTTGGCGAAATATTATCAGGACTCCACGCAAGCCACGGTGTTCTTGAGAGGCGAATTTCAGGATGCCTACAGTAAATTCACGAATGAGCAGCACCTTTTTACTGCAGAGATAATTGATTTCCAAGAAGATGCCCTCATGGCATTGGAAATGTGAAAGGACATGAAAATATGGTCTGACAAATCTCACCAAGAAGTGGAAAGAATTGATTACATCAACGTGGCCCAAAAGGGTCGAGACGCTAAAGAGAACGATATTTGGGTGCTAAGGAACAATAGCATCGACCGCATAAGGAAGTCAGTTGAATACTGGGTGAAAATGGCCCAAGAACCACATCAGGAGATCCAAGAGAAATGGGCTGATTGAAAAAGGAGTTGGAGGAAGATCAATCAGGGGATGAGAGACATCGATCTCCTAGAATTTGGCACACCCGATGACTTTGTCGACTTGTATGACATAGTAAAACTACATGCAGAAAAAAAAATCATTATGGACTGCGGAGATAGAAAAGGTGGTGAACGTGGAACCAGGACAAGTACAACAGTTCATGGATCACCCGATCAAGGTTCAAACAATGCTACAGCAGTTAAGTGCTGAAGTAGGGCATGGGCAGTGGAAATAAAGGAGACCCTTTCGTCCCCGATGGACTAACACAGATTCCCGTATGCCAACACATGCTAGGAACTCTTCGTCAATTGGTTGGAGTATGTGAAGAGTCATCCACTCAAGTGAAATAATTTGATGACTCTTAGAATACTGAGAGATGAAAGCGTCATGTGGTGATGTTTTCTTTTACTTAGCATGCACTTTTGATAGTTATTTTTAGTTAATGATTTGTTATAAATAGGAGGATCGACATGTTAGACAGGGTCGATGGTTTTGGCAAAGACCCTCATTTTTGGAATTGTAAAGAACTATTTTGGAGCTACCTTAATTGAGAAGTCTTGTTTATGACCTCAGACAGGATTATGTTTTCATAAAAAGTGTGTGTGACTGGATCTAAGGAAGAATTATTTCTGACTTTATCTCATGAATGGATGTTGTAACGAGTAAGAGCCTTTGAATCTGTTGATAAGTTATTTGATTCAATATTTTTATAGTTCTTGTCTCTAATGATGGAAATTAAATCATTGTGTTAATGTGTGATCGGTGATTAGAGTTAAGGAAACTATTTTTCTTGCCATCATTTTATTGCATGAATGTTCTCTTCTGATAAATTGTATCTCAGTCAAAAATTGAAACCCCAGAAAGTTGATGTATTAGTACTAGGTTTTTCATAGGTGTAAGAATCGTTGTATGCATGTTGAGCACGAGGGTTATCCCAAGCTCATCCTTCTTCATTAGTTAAGCATTTCCCCTTTGTTACCCAGTTGGTTTATACCAACATTTATCTTGTATCAGTCCCACCTATGAGATAAAATATAAAAAAGAGAACATTCAAACTGAAGGAGGAGCTTTCACAAGAAGACATCATGTCAATCACTACGTAAATCCCAATGATTAATTGGATGGATCGCAAGATCTGGAGAACCACTCCACTATCAAATGTTGTAGAGTCTAATTGGGCCTCAGTGGTGGGTTGGGTTCTTGCTTTTGAGTTAAAGGGATTTAGGACCCCTCAACAGAATTGGCGCTAGAAGGAGGGCCTAAATAATTAATGGCTGACAATATTTTTTATATAATATTTCACACAGCCTGTAGATTCAAACCAACCCACATGCATGGCTAGTCATTCTCAAGACAACCCAGACACACTGATTACTCCTGAAACGAGTAACTCACCCCAGAAAGAGGAAGAACATCTATTCCCTGGAATAACTTAAGCTCTTCCCGAAGAGGACTTGAACCAGTTCAGAAGAATCACAAGAGCTTACGCCCGACAAATCAGAGCACTACCCTTAGCTTTGTTACTTCCTCGAAGAAAACAAGTAAGCAAACCAGTGGTCGGCACCCCCGACCAAGTTTTCATTCACACAATAGAAGACCTTATAGATTTCTCCCTCACCGAAATCGAACATCCTCTTAACCTAATCCCTAAAACACCAGTCGGTAACTGCTCCTGGCCCAACGATTTTTCTGTCAAAGAAGGGTTTAACTCAGAACGCTTAGTTTCGGAGTCGAACGACATGGAAGATAACAATGATCATAATGAAGTAAGGGGAAACCCACCTCAGAATAATTAACCTTGGTTGGCCAGAGATGCTCTGGTCATCCTTGAAAGAGTACATAACCTTCCCCGAATCCCAGAAAAGTTACTCCCTAAATTTAACCCTGAAACCTCAGGATTGCCCGAAGACAATATCAAAAAATTCATTCTAGTTATTACACTGATGAATGTCCAACATGAAGACGTAGTATGCATGATTTTTCCCTATACTTTCGAGAATTCGGCCTCCACATGGTATTTTAACTTACATGTGATGTCCATAACTAGTTGGACGAAGTTTCAAAAGGATTTTCTCGATAAATTTGTGGAAGAAACTACTATAGGAGATTTGATGGTTGAGTTGTTCGCCGCCACCATGGGTTCAAAGGAGAAGGTTAAATATTTTAATCAACAGTTCACTACTATCCTAAACAAATTTCACCCCGAAGCTCAACCCACCCAGGAGTTGCAAATCGAAGTATACGCTAATGTTCTCCCAGCTTCCATTTTCATGTTTGTGAAGAGGGCTGCCAAAACAACCTTAGTTGAGAATTTTGAAGAAGCCAAAACAATACAATTCCAAATGAAGGGATGTAAAGAATGCCAGGTCTCACTAGGAAAGAAGGAATTCCAACCTCCTCCCAGGAGAGGACTCATGTTGACCAGGCCCCCAGGGAAACAAACAATACAAGGTCCCGAAAAGGTAAGTGGAGACATATAATACTTACAACGCATGGTAAAAAAGTTGTCAAACAAAATCATAGACATGAAAAGAAGTTAAGGGGAAGGAAACCAAGGCCAAAGGCCCTATAAACCCTTTTTGTTTTTAAATCCAACGTTCAAAGCAATTGAACCTCCCCTAGCAAACTTAAACATTGATCTGGGAAATGTAGCATCTAACTCTTTTTGTACCTACCACCAAGAGAAACACTCTGAAAGAGACTGCCCACAATGGGTGCATGTCATGAATTTGTTGGCCAATGGTTTCTAGACAAGGTTTCCCTTACCGAACAATCAAGCAGCTCATCTATGAATATTATTGATCGGGAAGAAGTTGAACCACCAAAAGAAACAACCATGTTGATATGGGACCCTGACCTACCAATGCCTTCTAATGACCTATTTGAGGTTCAAGAACCACCCACAGAGGTATTGGTCATGCAAACACGAAGTAGGGGTCAGCCTATCTCGAACGACCTTACCACAGCCCAAACATCGGGAGGAAAGACAACGTCTGATCACCCTAAAGCACTTTTTGTCTCCCGAAGAAATCCTATAAACATCTATACACGAGAATCGCCCAAGCTAGACTACAACATAGTAGAAGATTTGAAAAAATTGAAGGCAAATATATCGGTCATGGACATGTGCATAATCCCCAGCAAAAGGACTTTCTGTTACAATCATTAAAGTCAATAGAAAATCCTACAACAAGCACTGACTAAGGAGAAAATTCAGCCCTCTCAGATCTAAGAAATAAACCTACTGTGAACGCTTGCTCTGAAGACAAGAAGGGAAAGCCTTTTGTCCCACCATTCCTCTTGACATTTGAAGTCTTCAACATGAACCTCCACAATTTTTTGGTTGACTCAAGGGCATCCTCTCGTATTATTCCATTGTCTATATCCAAAAAACTAAACGCAACCCCTCTCAAAAGTGATAAACATGTGATACAACTAGACAAAACCCATGTGAAAGTTATGGGGGAACTCAAGGATGTCATGATTAGGATAGCGACACACCCAAAATTTGTTCAAGTAATTGACACCATTGTAGTATATATCCCAGAAGCTTATGGATTGCTACTTAGTCGAGATTGTTCCAAGAAGTTAAATAGATACTTTAGTACAAACTGGGCTCACCTTTGGTTGCCATTAAAGGGACACACGAATATGATTAGGATTGACAGGGAAAGATATCTTAAACATATTGTCACCGACCTAGAAACCCTCAATGAAACCTCCTTGTCATATTTCCCTGTATTGGGAAATTATTCCTGCGACTCTGATTCTGGGAATTTCTCCTTCCTCTCATCTGATGTCCCTCTTACTCAAAACTCTAAAATGACTTTTCAAGAAAATTTTCTGACGGCGATAGAAGAAATCCTCTTCTGTCAAGAACCTCTGTTGAAAACCACGGAGCAAATAGGAATAAAGGAGGAAACCAATAGGCAAGAAGAAATTGATGGCTTCCCCTCAGTAGTCTGGACCTTGTACTTTGATGGATCCAAATTGCAAGAAGGGTCAGGGGCAGGGTGTATGCTTATTGACCCCAAAGGTAAACGAAATTTCATGTCCTGCAGACTAGAATTTGAATGCACAAACAACACCGTCGAGTATGAAGCTCTAGAACAAGGGCTAAAGAAATCCATAGACTTAAACGTTAAAGAACTAAAGGTTTTTGGAGATTCTGAAATCATTGTTAGACAAGTAAGGAACATTATACATTGCAACTCTCCCCACCTGAGGAATTATTAACAGGAAGTGCACAAACTAATAGAACATTTTGAAGCCTTCAACATTACATGGATCCCCAAAACAAAGAACACTCTCGTTGATTCTCTGGCCACTGTTGCCTAAAGGTTATCCCCTCTAGAAGACTATGAAGCCTCTCGATTCACTATGGAGCTACTCTACAAACCGTCGGTGCCCAATTTTCCAATTGGAAGGTCTTTGAAGGAGATGAACATATCATAAACTTTTTAACCAATCGGGATAATTTTAAATATCTGGCTATTGACGATGAAGTATTTCAGGAGAAATTAGTGGATCCCAACCCTCATGTACAAAAACCTGAAGCAAAGTAATCAACTAAAAAACCAAGGTCTCACACAATACTGAAGGGAGAAACCAATTTATAAAACCTTTTTGACTTAAGGGAAAGTGTCAAAGGGCCAACCAACATAAATGCGGGTATTTCATGTCCCATGTATGAGACTATAAATCTAGGAACCGCGGAAAACCCGAAGAATATAAATATGGGCAAGACAGTATCTAAAGAAGAACGGATGGCCTATCTCAAACTTTTCAAACAATATCAATATGTTTTTGCATGGTCCTACCGAGATCTGAAAACTCGTGATACTTGTACCACTCAACACACAATCTCGTTAAAGCCCAGGGTGAAACCCTTCCAACATAAACTCTAGAATTACCACCCATCCCTGGAGCCTCTCATGTGTCAGGAGTTAAAGAAATTACTAGATGCTAATATTATATTCAAGGTTAGACACTCTGCATGGGTAGCAAATTTGGTTCTTGTGAGGAAAAATTCAAGGGAGATCTGCCTATGTGTAGATTTCAGAAACCTCAATAGAGCATCAGA
>ML791667.1:503548-514509 GCA_009831015.1 Picea engelmannii
TGAAAGTAAAAGACCTATAAATCAGGAAGATAATCAGGCTCCACAACCAACAAGTCACAGAAACATAATGATCAAACTGACATCACAATGAAACTACAACGACTCAACTGGATCCTCCATGCCCGAGTCTTTTAGTGTAAGGGGAAATAAGGTACAAAGGAAGTTGACTAAAACTGGTCACAGCAATACTGTAATCAAACCTACATTACAATAGAACTACAACCCTCGACTGGATCCTCCATGCCCGAGTGTTTTAGAACCTTTTTTTACAAAGAGATGAGAGAAGTTGACTTCTATTAATGCAAAAGTCTCAAATTTGATACATAACCATAAAATAGTTATGGCATCAAAATATTGTAAAATAGGGAGCTCTACTCAACCAGCTGATGACCTTAACAAAATCTTATATTGAGCTATTTATACTCAGACTCCTTTACAACTGCTAGAAGTGAGATCTTATCTAACCATCTTGTCTAAAGATTTTCATCTGAGTACTTATCTATCAGACTGTGCATTAATCTTCCTCGCACTAACAGTTTTGACCCTCCTGACAGAGCTCTCCATGCCTTCTATTTATGGATTGAGACGAGGTTTCAACAACTGGCTTGTGTCTATTAACTGATATCTCCTCGGGATCGAGACCAGGCCAGGTAACCAGGGGCAACCACTTGTTGCAATTAAATACGATGCAAAATGAGCATACAAATTCAGGGCCATTGGTCTCATCGTGATCTTGTGACCAGAACAGTTTTGTTGCTTTAGTGCCACCACTGAAGTTTTATCCGCCCAACAATTTTGGGATACATCAGACCTCGCATGGAGACGGTGCCAAACTTTGGCGTTTAAAATCCTTGGATACATAGCAATAGATGAGCGTCATGTATCTTTGGACCTTTTTCAACGTGACCTCGGGCTCTGACCCAACACTTATCCCTCATGGTGTTTTGGGATTTCACACTTCGAGAGTCTTCACATCACTCGACTCCAGATTTCTCGATACCCGAATCGGTGAAATCACTTTACTCAGATCGATGGTCAGATCTGCTTCGCAGTCAATGGCTGCGATTTCTTCTTCGAGACTCCGAATTGGCCAGCTCTACGCAATGGGCGCTAGTTTCTCTTCCTAGGCCCGCCTCTCACATGACCTCGGGCTATGACCCTGGCCTTAACTCCTTAGGCTCTTTGGGCTTCGGACTTCGGACACTTTGAATACAACTCCCGCCAATTCTTCTGAATTCTTAACCGCGAACTGTCTCCACACATGGAGATCAACAGTCCTTCCCGATCAACGATCAACATCTTAGATCATACCCCGTTTCCACTTTGCAACTTCGGGTTTCGACCCTTTTGACAATGGCTTCACTGCTTTCTCCCAAATCACGAACCCCGAAACATCCCTTATCAACCATGAGTGGAAAACCCATGATTGGTGTGTGAAAAAGAAGGAGAATAAACGGGGATGCAAATTTAGGTATTCACAACAAATGCATACGACTCCTTAACAACTTCATGTGATAACACATACCCTATGGTTTTCATGTGGGGTTCTATCTGGTGAAGGATATTGCTCACGCCGAACAAGAAGGGTTGAGCCAACTTGAATTTAGGTTCCCTACAAGCCAATTCCTTAAGCATGATCCTAAAGGCCTGGTCCTCCAACATGTGTCACAGGTTTCATCCTGTTGGCCATATGCTCACGATAAGTTTGAAGATGAAGTCTTAAAAGAGAATGCCCATGATTGGGACGAGGGATTGAAAAGGATGGCCAACCCAACATGACCAGGTTCAAGGCCATGAGCATGGATGAACAAGTAGAAACAATATAACAATCGACTCAAGAGGCCCTCAAAGCCAGGGAAGAAATCAGAGCGATAGAGGCAACAAAGGTTTAGGGAAGGGGATTATTCTTGACACCGAAGGCACAAACAAGGGGTCTGCGCTTAATGGAAAAAGCACGGAGAGTAATTGATCAACTGCAGAATGATCCAGACCTCGTAGAGATGACTAGGGTTCCTATCGACAACCCAATCGAAATCTGCGGAGGTCCAAGTGACCCAGAGCCAATACAAATTGAAGAGACAACCAAGTTAGATAACCTTGAAGTTGCAGCGCCAAAGGTCGGATCACCAGGGGACATTTCGGCTCAGCCCAAGATAGAGAGGACATTAGGAAGAGCAAGTGCACCAAACCCCTTGCATGATTTAATAACTATCTATGAGGAGGAGGAGAGTTCAGAGGTTTCCCTGGTGATCCTGGTATAGATTGCAAAGGAAAAGGACCCGAGAAAGTATCTTCCCCATCTCACAATGCTCCAATTCAAAGCCTTCCACAGAGCGACCAGGAGGTCGAAAGTATCTTAGACACTGAGCTACTCGATACACCGGGGACCTAAGTGGATAGCTCCAAGGATGAGCTAGCATCGGACGAACAAGAAAAAGGAATTCCACAACAGGAAATCGACATCTCGACAGATGATTACCAAGTAAGTACCGAGCCTGCTCCAAATTCATCAATTTTGGTCAGTACTTTACCTCCTGATGAGAAACAACCAAAGGTCGAACTTTCAGGACATATAGAAAAGGTTCAAGAACTCAGTCTTGAACAGATATACACTGTCGGGAGCCTGGGAAACACACTTACTTGGGGAGAGCAATAGATCCCTAAACCCGTGGATGAGGTCACCAATGTACAAGCCATCGCCTACAATCAAAAGAAGAAAGCCCTCATGAAGAGAACCACTAAGAAGAGGAGGCTTAATCTGGACAGCTCCATCCCCGTCACCATAGAGGAGAAATTGATTAGCACAGAGAATGTCAACATGTCTGAGCTTATCGGCGCAGGAATGGAAATCACAGATGCCACCCTGGATAGAGCGAGGAAATATGAAGAGGAGTTGGTTGTTGCGCTAAAAGAGTTAGAGCGTCTGCGCCATTTGGAGAAATATTATCAGGACTCCACGCAGGCCACGGTGTTCTTGAGAAGCAAATTCCAGGATGCCTACAGTAAATTCACTAATGAGAGGCACCTTTATACCGCAGGGATAGTCGATTTCCAAGAACACACCCTCATGGAGTTGGCAACATGCAAGGACATGGAAAGATGGTATGATAAAGCTCACCAAGCGGTGGAAAGAATTGATTACATCATTGCAGTCCAAAAGGGTCGAGACGTCGAAGAGCAAGGTATTTGGGTGCTAAGGGACAACAACATCAACTGCATAAGGAAGTCAGTCGAATACTGAGTGAAAATGGCCCAAGAACCACATCAGGAGATCCAAGAAAAATGGGTTGATTATGAAAGGAGTTGGACGAAGATCAATCAAGCGATGAGAGACATCGGTCTCCCAGAATTCGGCACACCCGAGGACTTTGTCGACTTGCATGACATAGTCAAACTAGATGCAGAACAAGACTCATCGTGGACTGTGAAGATAGCAAAGGTGGTGAACATGGTACCAGGAAAGGTACAACAGTTCATGGAACACATGATCAAGGCTCCAACAGTGTTACAGTAGTTAAGTGCTAAAGTAATCAAGTATCGGGCATGGGCAGTGGAAATAAAGGACACACTTTCGGCCCTAATGGACCAACAAATATTCTCGTATGCCAACACATGTGAGGAACTCTTCGTCAACTGGTCGAAGTATGAGAAGAGTCATCCACTCAAGTGAAATAATTTGATGACTCTTAGAAGACTGAGAGATGAAAGCGCCATGTGGCGATGTTTTGTTTTACTTAGCATGCACTTTTGATAGTTGTTTTTAGTTAATAATTTGTTATAAATAGGAGGATCAACCTGTTAGACAGGGTTGATGGTTTTGGCAAAGACCCTCATTTTTGGAATTGTAAAGAACTATTTCAAATCTACCTTAATTGAGAAGTCTTGTTTAGGACTTGAGACAAGTTTATGTTTTCATCAAAAGCATCTGTGACTAGATCTAAGGAAGAATTATTTATGACTTTATCTCATGAATGGATGTTGTAACGAGTAAGAGCCTCTGAATCTGTTGATAAGTGATATAATTCAATATTTTTATAGTTCTCATCTTTAATGATGGAAATTAAATCATTGTGTTAATGTGTGATTGGTGATTAGAGATAAGGAAACTATTTTTCTTGCCATCATTTTATTGCATGAATGTTCTCTTCTAATAAATTGTATCTCAGTCAATAATTGAAACACCATAAAGTTGATGTGTTAGTACTAGGCTTGTCATAGGTGTAAGAATCATTGTCTGCATGTTGAGCACGAGGGTTATCCCAAGCTCATCCTTCTTCATTAGTTAAGCATTTCCCCTTTGTAACTCAGCTGGTTTATACCGGCATTTATCTTGTATTGGTCCCACCTATAAGAGAAAATATAAAAAGAGAATGTTCAAACTGAAGGAGGATCTTTCACAAGAAGACATCATGTCAATCACTATGTAAAGCCCATAGATTAATTGGTTGGATCGCAAGATCTGGAGAACCACTCCACTATCAAACGTTGCAGAGTCTAATTGGGCCTCAGTGGCGGGTTTGGTTCCCGTTGTTGAGTAAAAGGGATTTAGGACCCCTCAACACATACATCGGAGTGTATGATGTCCAAGATACCCTTGGACCTGCTAGAACTGCAAGTAAAGCTTCCCTTGACATTCTTTCCAAGTGTGCAACCTTTGCATGCTCCATTACATTATACTTGAATGTCTCGTAGACATGTAACCATCTTGTCCAATATTGGTAGTGCTCTATACTTTATGTGGGCAAGTCCTCGGTACCATAGCTCAGTTGAGCTAACACTATTGTGTAGAAGGGCTTGTTTTTGGTGTCTCTTCAATTTATTTATTCCTCCCTCTCAGAAACCAATCATGGTAGATTTATCAATGCTTGAACTCTTGGGCCATAGAAGAACTTGGCCATCCACAAAAGCTACCCTAAAGCCTTTATCTTCTAAGGCAGATATGGAAAGTAAATTCTTCTTTAAGTTTTGTACAAACAAAATATCTTTAATTAAAATACGGTTACATGAGTCAATTTGTAGGGAGGATTTTCCAATGCCTTCGACTGCATGCTTGGAATCGTCCCCAAGCTCCACTTGAAGGGATGAGCTCTTTTTTGTCATATTTGAAAGAGAATTTCTAGATCTGGTCATGTGCTTGGAAGCATCGCTATCTATGAGCCAAGTGTCACTCCCTTGAGTGATGGTTCCTGTGAGTGCTGAAAAAAATACAAAGTCTTCATCCTTTGACTTGTGCTCTTCGACATCTTTTGAATGTGCATGGTGCTTCTTCTTCTTTCCCTTTGCATGTTTATGAGGGCATTGTGAGGCATAATGTCCCATCTTCTTGCATGTGTAGCATCTAATATTTGATGCATCCTTCCTGTGGCATGGTTTCTTAGACTTTTTCCCTTTCCTTTCTCTTCTTCACTTAGGCAACAAGTGATTGATTTGCATCATCATTAGACTTTTGTGATTTGGATATCAACCTAGATTCCTCTTAGGTGCACTATGCCCATAGCTTGTTGAACTTGGGAAATTTGCTTCTAGCGCAAATCCCTTGAAAAAATGGATCCCAAGAGGAGGGAAATACATTGAGTGTAGTAGTCATGAGTTCGTCGTCTTCTATTGGATCTCCAATGGCTGCTAATTGGTCCTTGGTCTGTGAGATCCTCATGAAATAGTTGGATACTGCTTCTTACTTGTTCATCGTCACATTTCTAAGTTGATTCCTTAGAGTAAGCTTTCAACTAGTATTCTTACTTTCATAAATTATGGTTTGTGCATCAAACATTTCCTTCAGTGTGTTCAGTTCTTATACATTAGGTATCATATGATCCTTTATTGAGTCTGTCAAGATCCTCTTGGCCTTGGCTTCATTCTTCTTCAACTTTGCTTTAGCATCTTGTTCTTGTGGTTATGGAAGCATCTACTTGATATTATCCAATAACTCATTCTCTTCTAGAATGAGGAGAAATTTGTTCTTCCTATGATCTAAATTTATCTACTCCATCCAATCTATCTTCAACTCTCATGCTGGTTGACATCGTTCGCTGGTAGAAACCCTAGCACTAAAAAACATTGATTTTTCAAACTTCACCAAACTGCTCACTAAGGGTTTCAAGGGTTGCACTAGGGTTATCTACATTGCTCTATGAAATAATTATCACGAATGACCTTGGGATACTCCTCAATGAGCTTGACAAAGTATTGAAGATGCAAGGTGTTGCTGCAGTGATCTTCCTTCCAGTGGTTAAATGTTTCTAAAGGTAACCAGCTCTGATACCATGTTGATTTTCTTTATTTACATAGCATTAGAGTTACCAATGTTCTTTTACTTCATTAGCATATATGTATCATGTACTAAGCAGTAGCAGCATAAATAAGAGACAAAAAGAAAATGAGAGATTTATCCTGGGAAAACCCCAAATGGGGGAAAACCCCAACAACCTTCATTAGATAGATTTTGTTCACAGAGTCCAACCATTCACCAGCTGTCAAGATCCACAAACAAGATATAAACCCTAGCACTAGGATAACGCACCTCTAGTGCTCACAACTACAGCAGCAACACAATACAATAAGTGCACACCTCCTTAGAGAGATAGCGCACAAGATAAAGTAGTCACCAAGAATAACCAAAGACCCCAACTCTGTGTCTCCTCTTCCTCCTCAGACTTGGGCACCTTTTCCTCTGTGAGAGTGTGTGTTGTGAGTGTGTCCAAATGAGCTATATGTCCTCCTTACTTATATTCTTCAATTCAACTTCCTGGGCCGACTTCTTCTCTAGGAATATTATTTTTACTTTATTATTTTTCTATGTGAGCTGACTTTTCTTCTGGGTATTCTTTTTTCTATTTTAATGGTCTTCTTGGACTTATGAAATCTTCTCTTCACCTAAGAAAAGTATTCTAGAGGAAAGTTGCTCCTGCAGCTACCAAAACATCAACACTCCCTCTTAGCTAGGGAGGTGTCTTTCACGATGTCTTCATCTAGTAGTTCATTGACTAGTCTACAATCAGTTGGTAGCACACATCTACAACAATGCCATCAGTAGCTCAAATCATCTATCACAGTCTCTGTAATCAAGTAGCACTCAACTACTCTGAATGTCAACTGGTGGTCTCCATGGAAATCAGCTAGTAATGCACAACTACTACAATTCCATCCAATACAACATAATTGTGTCGATCCACGGTAGTACACCACTACTATCCAGTGGTACATAACCACTCCAAGTAGCACACACATATTATCCAGAGACACAATCTCTCCATCATGCAATCAACTAGTAGCTACACAAGCTACCACCATGCAATCCAACAGTCTCTATGATTATGCAACAATCAACTAGCAGCGCACAACTACTACCATGCCATCAACCATAATCATAGTCTGCAATCCCTATAACTATGCAACAATCAGCTCGTAGCACACAACTACTACAATGCCATCATCCATAGTCATGGCCTTTATAACTATGCAGCAATAAGCTAGTAGCATGTTAGAATATGATGGATGTGCTTGTTTTACCATAGACAATATCACTATTGTCACTCAACCATAGGCCGAAGCCACCCTCTGAGCACCTTAACCTTGACAGAGAATCACTCTGGAAGCAAACCCTAGTCTAGATAGCGAAACAAAGGGTAGTGCACCTTTCTCCAAGGATAGTGCACCAAACAAGAGCTGATCAGATAGTCCAAACTATAACCAAGAGATAGTCCAAGCCAAAACATAATCTGCTAGCTGCAACAGCTGGAACGGCAACTTCTCCTCCAAACTTGTGCACAAACTGGCTAACTGCAGTGTGCACAAGCGAGCTCTGCAGTTCTGAGAATGCCTACCAAAATGAAGACTAGCCTCCTGTATTTATACTAATTTTGGCTAACTGCTTGGGCTGACTTCTCATTCTGGGTGCCTATTTACTTAGTATATAATATTTCTTTTGGATGACTTCTTCTCTTGGAGGCTAATAACCTAATAAAAACTATCCTCTTGAGTCGACTTGTCTTCTAGGGTTATTAGCCAACTCATTAGGGTTTCTTCTTGCTTCCCGAAATATTCTATTCTCATTAGGTTTACACGTAGAGGTAAATACCTCCCGCATCTACCATAATATCAACACTCCCTCCTAGCTAGGGAGGTATTACAGGTAATGGTCTTGAGCACAAACATACCATTCACCCGGTAGCATCAACATAGTTGTATAAACTATCTCATTACTAGATCATGAGCACCATCATCACCATCAGTGTCATCAGTTGCATCATCTCTCGAAACCATACTCGATCTAAGTAATTAGACATGATGTTGGATAAGTCACTCACTCCACAGAGTGACACAAGAGCCATTCTTATAATCCGAACATATGTCCTAGAAGAATAAATGTCTTGAACCATTTTTCGTCTGTGAAATATCTGTCCATTGATCATCCATCTAGCTGATAATCATTTCCAACATTGTTGATAGTCTTCAAGGCAATCAGAACAATATCATTCAATAGAACACAACTGCGTCTATCCATAGTAGTAAACAACTACAATCCATTGCTACACTACCACACCATGTAGCACACAGGCACTTGATCAGTGGCGTATAGTCACAAACAGTGGAACACATCCACCACAGTAGTATACATCTACTGTCTAGAGACATACAGTCTTTATAACAATCATCTGATATCAACCTGCACAGAAACAATGTTATTATATAAACTGAATCATCTGGGCCATTCTTCCACTCACATATGTGAGATCTGGAAGAGCATCTGCCCTAAGAAGGTCAAACATCAATGATGAGCTATCTGGACTATTCTTCTCAAGCAAGGAAGAATAACTGTCATGATTTATGAGCCTGGACCATTCCCCACCCTGGGTCATTCCTCTGACACTAAACAAAGTGTAACCTGGAGAGAATGAGTCAGCCCTAAGGAATGTCTATACTGATTGTTCAACCTGGACCATTCACCTATTTGGGCCATTCCTCCGGCACTAAACAAAGTGCAACCTAGAGAGAATGAATCTGCCCTAGGGAATGACTGTTTGGACCATTTCATAAGGAAATTATTGTCCTGCACCAACCTCCAAAACAGACCATTCTTCGAAACTGCTCACAATTGTGAGCTTCGAAAGATTGATTGTCCAACGAGGCGAACCAGTCTTCTTGATTAACCATCAAGAAGAGAGACTATCTTAGACCATTCCCCACATTAACCACAATGGGAAATCGCTATCTATGGTACATCAACAATCCATCGAACCATTTTCATTACAAAAATGACTGTTCGATCTGGACCATTTTTCGAACTGGAAAATGGTTGTCCGTCAGAAATCTCAAACCACTTTCCGAACTGGAAAGGAACTGCTCATCCTAGACCATTTTTTGAACTGAAAAATGACTGTCCATACATCAATAACACATCAGTGCTCTCTCCCAACCTGGGAGTCATCTCTTCCTTTTTCAATAGGGAAGTCGTCTCCACGAGCTCCAGCTTGAGTACACAAACTCTTTCATCTTGGATAGAGGCTTTACCAAAATGTCTGCTTATCTGCTCATCTGTGGAGATATATATATATTGGAGAACCAGTTCTCTTTTCTGGACTTCATCATGGAGAATGTAATGCTTGATCTCAAAGTACTTTGGTCTTTCTGAAACACTGGTTTTCTCCGAAGGCTTCATATACCTCTGATTAATATAGTGTGTCATTATTGGATTCATCTTTTGTTCCCCATTAGCTCCTAACATCGTGGCAAGGCTCAAACTGGAACATATCCATGTGGCACTTCTTCTGTCATCATGAGATCTTTGTCATGGATTGGCAATCCATCATCCTGATCTTCTGAGTAATCATTCTGATACAATATCTCAGTTATAGAAAGTCTTCACCATGCTTTTGTTGTGCATTGGAGGTTCTCCACCAAGTTGTCATATTCCATCTACATACAAGGGTCTCTTTCTAGTATACCTCAAAGCATTGAGGTTGCTCTACATACGCTCTTTGTTCAATTATTCTAGAGAACAACCTATGCATTCATCTGATATCAATTCCAACCTATGGATATTCTGGACGATATAATGGCTCATGTAGAGATATATCTGGTTTACCGGAACAAGTAATCATCATAGTCTTCTCCCTCCATCTGGGATAACCTCTAGTTTTGGATCTCACAATGATTACATTCATAAGTCTTTCATACATTGTTCTTCATCACAACTTTCAGTACCTCTGCTTGATTGCTTTTAGTGAGTTCATATCAGGCTAGTAATCTTGTGATTCTCAATACAATGACTGGTTGTTCTGGCTTTTCTTTCTTTCTTGAAATCTTCATGGTCTTCCTCATGTTTCTCTTTAGATCTTGGGTCCATGGAGTTTTCTATAGATTCCAGCTTCTTCCTTTCATAGTAGGATCATGGATGTGGATGGATAAACAAGGATGCTTTAAGGCTTCTTTTCGAAGAAGACTTATTCTAAGGTCAAACTGAACACATACTGTTTTTCATGGCTACTACCATGGATATATACTTTATCACCTTTAATGGATCATAGTATTAGCTCCCTCCTAATCGTTGCTTCATGTATGAATGCATGCTCTTCATTTGGTAATATATAATCGGCTCCCTCCATCTAGGAGAGTCCATGTTTCCGTATGCATCCTTATTGCCTTCTGCAAAGTATTGCAAATCTTTTTCCAATTTCCTTTCGATTGTTGACTTCTTTTTGTCTTTACTTCTTCTAGGTTTCTTTCTGATTTCGGCTTATCTTGTAGCTTGTCTTATAGCCATAGTGATAGTAGTCCTTATATTGTTGTTCTTCCATAAGCATAGTCTCTCTTTGAACATATTATCTTCTAAAAAATAGATATGCAAGATATGTACCAAAAACATGGTATGTACAAGAACTATGAAGAGTATTGTTACCTTGTCTTGGAAGAAGAAGTTTGTTTTGTCCTGCTTGGTTTTCTTTGAGGGTTCCCTTTCTTCG
>ML791667.1:516965-530490 GCA_009831015.1 Picea engelmannii
TGCACTTGTTTATGGTACAGGTTGATTACATGTTGGTGCATGGTTGATGCACTTGTTTATGGTACATGTTGATTACAGGTTGGTGCATGGTTGATGCACTTTTTTGTGGTACAGGTTAAGGTACAGGTTGATGCATGGTTGATGCATGGTTCAGATTTATTGGTACAGGTTTACAGTGGTATATCTCACAGTGATAGTGTGACAATGGTTCCATCATTCTACTTCTACTTCAAGGTGGCAGGACGGGGCAAGGACAGGTGGTTATAGCGGGAGAAAATTGGTGGTTGTAGCCTCCTTCTGGTTGTAGCCAGAGATTTGGGGAGTTGGAGCTTCCCTCAGGTTGTAGCTTGAGAAACTAGGGGGTTGGAGCCTCCTTCCAGTTGCAGATGGAAAACAAAGGAAGTTGGTGCTTCCAATGAATGTAATTCTTCAAGACATATAAGAAAAAGCATTCTGTGGTTTTCTCCCGATTTGGGTTTCCACGTAAAACACTGGTGTACTGTGTATGTGTGTGATTGTTTATTTATTACTGCTCATTATTGGATAATAATTCTACATTGATATAACATTTGAAGAAAAATTATTATAATTATGTTATTACTGATTCACCCCCCCCTCTCATTAATCCAACAAGAAGCTCCATCTAACTTGTTTTATGACTTCATAGAGTAAGTCATGGCTGCTTTGACTTGGTCAACCCTAGATTTGACAAAAAACTCAAACGTGACGTCTTGGCTTGCTGAGAGTACCAGGAGATGCTCTAGGATAGGGTGCACTGGTCTATCTGGAAATTAGGTAAATCCCTTCACTTAAGGTGCCTCAACAAGAGGGTTAGGGTTTCTACAACTGCACGTGCTAGTAACCCTAATGGCAGTGCTTTGGTGACTGCTCCTGCTAGAAACCCTAGCGGTAGTTCTTCAATGAGCTTAATATCCTTATGGCTATGCTCCCTTCCATTGGTTAGACTGAATGAAGGAGGTGTGTGCCCATAACCTGTTAGAATATGATGGATGTGCTCGTTTTACCATAGACAATATCACTATTGTCACCCAACCATAGGCCAAAGCCACCCTCCGAGCACCTTAACCTTGACAGAGAATCACTTCGGAAGCAAACCCTAGGCTAGATAGCCAAACAAAGGGTAGCGCACCTTTCTCCAAGGATAGCGCACCAAACAAGAGCTGATCAGATAGTCCAAACCATAACCAATAGATAGTCCAAGCCAAAACGTAATTTGCTAGCTGCAATAGCTGCAATGACAACTTCTCCTCCAAACTTGCACACAAACTAGCTAACTGCAGTGCACACAAGTGAGCTCTACAGTTCTGAGAATGCCTGCTAGAATGAAGACTGGACTCTTGTATTTATACTAATTTTGGCTAACTGCCTGGGCCGACTTCTCATTCTAGGTGCCTATTTACTTAGTATATAATATTTCTTCTACTCGACTTCTTCTCTTGGAGGCTAATAACCTAATACAAACTATCCTCTTCAGCCGACTTGTCTTCTAGGGTTATTAGCCAACTCATTAGGGTTTCTTCTTGCTTCCTGGAATATTCTATTCTCGTTAGGTTTACACGTGGAGGTAAATACCTCCCACAGCTACCATAATATCAACATAGCACACAGCTACTACAATGCCATCAGCGATAGTCATAACCTCTATAACTATGCATCAATCAACTAGTAGCACACAACTACTACAATGGCATCAGCCATAGTCATAGTCGATGTCTCTATAACTATGCAACAGTCAACTAGTGGCACATAGCTACTACAATTCCATCATCCATAGTTATAGTCTCACCTAGTAGCACAAAGCTACTCCCGTAGTCCTCATGACTATGTGTGTGATGTTTCTTCTCTCGTCAGTTCCGGCAATGCATTACCCCCTTAGTCACCTCAAATTATTGATCTATGGAACCCTTGGCCAGAGGTGTTATCTGGCATGAGAAGAAGCAACGCACCTCACTCTCAACGAGGGTGAACATTCTGCATCACGCCAAGCTTGTATCTGAAGTACTCATACTTCACTCTAGACTGAGGCTTGGTGAGAATGTTCGCTATATGTTCATCCGTGGATATGTACTAGAGCTCTATAGCTCTTCTCTGTACCATGTCTCAAATGTAATGATATTTGATCTCTATGTACTTTGAATTGTCATGAAAGATAGGGTTCTATGAAAGCCTCATGCAACTTTGATTGTCACAATGTATGGGTAGGCCATGGTCATGGATCATCGCTTTCGTCGCTTCTACAATGGATCTGTTCTTTCTTTCTGCAACTCCACTCTATTGGGGGTTGTAGGGAGTTGTTATCTCCCTCTTAATCCCTACTTCTCTACAAAATTCTTTTAAATCATTTGAGGTGTACTCACCTCCTTTATCATATCTCAAGACTTTAATCTTCCTTTCAGGGAGATTTTCAACTAAAACCTTGAATTCCTGAAACTTGTTGAAGATGTCATCTTTTGTTTTCAAGAAGTAGATCCATGTCTTTCAAGAATAGTCATCTGTGAATAAGACAAAGTATACAAAGTTGCCTAAGGATGGCATCATCATCTGTCTACATACATTGGAGTGTATGATGTCCAAGATACCGTTGGACCTACTGGCACTTCAAGTAAATCTTCCCTTGACTTTCTTTCCAAGTGTGCAACCTTTTCTACTCCATCAAAGTCTACCTGAATTTTGGGTAGACCTATAACCATCTTTCCCAATATTGGTAGTTCTCTATAATTTATGTGGGCAAGTCTTTGGTGCCATAGCTCACTTGAGCTAACACTATTGTGTACGAGGGCTTGTTCTTGGTGTCCCTTCAATTTACTTAGTCCTCCCTCTCAGAAACCAATCATGGTAGCTTTATCAATGCTTGAACTCTTGGGCCATAGAAGAACTTGGCCATCCACAAAATCTACCCTAAATCCTTTATTTTCTAAAGGAGAGATGGAAAGTAAATTCTTCTTTAGTTTTTGTACAGACAAAATATCTTTAATTAAAATGTAGTTACCTGAGTCAATTTGTAAGGAGGCTTCACCAATACCTTTGATTGCATGCTTGGAATCGTCCCCAAGCTCCACTTGAAGGGATGAGCTCTTTTCTGTCATATTTGAAAGAGAATTTTTGCATCCGGTCATGTGCTTGGAAGCACCGCTATCTATGATCCAAGTGTCACTCCCTTGAGTGATGTTTCATGTGAGTGTTGAAACAAATACAAAGTCTTCATCCTTTGAATTGTGCTCTTCAGCTTATGTTGTATGTGCATGGTGCTTCTTCTTCTTTCCCTTTTCATGTTTATGAGGGCATTGTGAGGCATAATGTCCCATCTTCTTATAGTTGTAGCATCTGATATTTGATGCATCCTTCCTGTGACATGGTTTCTTAGACTTCTTCGAGTTGCCTTCTTTCCTTTCCTTTCTCTTCTTCACTTGGGCAACAAGTGCTTGATTTTCATCCACATTAGTCTTCTATGATTTGGATATCAACCTGGATTCCTCTTGGGTTCATTATGCCCATAGCTTGTTGAACTTGGGCAATTTGTTTCTAGCGCAAATCCCTTGAACAAATGCATCCCAAGAGGAGGGAAATCCATTGAGTGTACTAGTCATGAGTTCAATGTCTTCTATTGGATCTCTAATGGCTACTAACTGGTCCTTGATCTGCAAGATCCTCATGAAATAGGTTGCTATTGCTTCTAACTTGTTCATTGTCACGTTTCTGAGTTGATTCCTTAGAGTAAGCTTTCGACTGGTATTCTTATTTTCATAAATTATGGTTAGGGTTTCAAACATTTACTTTGGTGTATTCAGTTCTGATACATTAGGCAGCAGATGATCCTTTATCGAGTCTATCAAGATCCTCTTGTCCTTGACTTCATTCTTCCTGAACTTTGCTTTAGTGTCTTCTTCTTCTGGTTATGGAAGCATCTGCTTGATATGATCCAATAAATCATTCTCTTCTAGAATGAGGAGAACTCTGTGCTTCCAAAGATTTGAAGTTATATGCTCCATCCAATCTATCTTCAACTCTCATGTTGGTTGGCATTGGTCACTGGTAGAAACCTAGCACTAAAAAACCTCAATTTTTCAAACTTCACCAAACTCTGCGCTAGGGTAGGGCGCACTGCTCTATGAAATAATTATCCCCGATGACCTTGGGATAGTGATCAATGAGCTTGACAAAGTATTGTAGCTGCAAGGTGTTGCTACAATGATCTTCCTTCCAGTAGTCAAATTGTTCTAAAGGTAACAAGCTCTGATACCATGTTAGATTTTCTTTATTTACATAGCATTAGATTTACTAGTGTTCTTTTACTTCATTATCATATATGCATCATGTACTGAGTAGTAGCAGCATAAACAAGAGACAAGAAGAAAACAAGATATTTATCCTAGGAAAACCCCAAATGGGTGAAAAACTCAACAACCTTTCTTAGATAGATTTCGTTCACAAAGTACAACCATTCACCGGCTCTCAATACCCACAGAGAAGATATAAACCCTAGCACTAGGCTAGTGCACCTCTGGTGCTCACAACTGCAACAACAACACAATACAAGAAAACTGCACCTCCTTAGAGAGATAGTGCCTAAGATAAAGTAGCCACAATGAATAACCAAATACCCCAACTCTGCATCTCCACTTCCTCCACAGACTTGTGCACCTTTTCCTCAGTGAGAGAGTGTGCCCAAATGAGCTAGAGCTCCTTTTTATTTATAGTCTTCAAGTCAACTGTCTGGGTTGACTTCTTCTTCGGAAATCTTATTTCTACTTTATTCTTTTTCTCTGTGGGTTTACTTTTATTCCGGGTATTTGTTTTGTTGTTTTAATGGTCATCTTGGACTTTGGAAACTTCTCTTCATATAACAAAGGTCTTCTCGAGAAAATTTCCTCCCGCAACTACCAAAACATCAACAATTTCAACCCCGATAAATGTTATTCTACAGTGAAGCAATGTCATAGAATCGACCTATATCACAAATGCATTTTCACACCCAATATAACATCCTTCACTAGATAAATATCATATTTCTTCAAAATCCATGGGACATCACCTTCTTTAAAGACCAAGAGGGACCGACCTCTCCTATACTTTCTTTCATTGGCCAATGTTTCCTTTTAGTATTCGAAGTAATATGATCTCTCCTAACATCCAATGTGTCACCTTTTTCCAATGATATGTGCCTCTATAAACATGATGAAACATTTTTTAATATATGCATGAGATCTAGTAAGTGTGAAATCTTAAGATTCTCCCAATATGGAAGCTAATAAAATACAAATTTCCTTTTCATCCCAATGGGAATTTTCTCAACATGGTTGTCAAAAAAATCAAGATCATTGAGCATAGGTTCCTCATTTGAATCAAACGATTATGCAGATTCCTTCTCCTTCTCTATGCCATATGCCCAAAGCCAATCTATCGGTTTCAATATTTCAAGTCTACGAGTTTTCTCTGGTTTACCATTGAAAGCAAATGGTACTCTTATATAAAGGTAGTCTTCTAGGAGGAATACGCTCAAGCAGTCCTACACTACCTTTTGTAGGTGGTTGGAGCACCTAGCCTTTATAGAAAGTCCACAACATTTACATCCATGATACTCTTTTGTTACAAGAGTTGATATGCTATTATATACGAAAGATGTTAGAGATGAAGAAGATAGTTGCACAAAATTAAGTGTTAAAAATAATGTTATGGATATAAACAAATCAATCATCATACTTACCAATTAAAATTCCTTGTCTTGGATAATCAAGTGTGGCATATGAACATATGCCACATGCGTAAAATATCTCTCTGTCGGGATGGATCTTGATACATCTTATACCTATATCCCTTTGTTGATGTTTCTCTAGTTAGCAGCATCAGGTAGACATTTTCCCAGATTGATCATGTTGATTTGACCAAGAGAGAATGATACATTCACTCACGGGGCCATGTTGATTTGTCTAGTGGTGAATGGCCCAGGTGTTCATGTTCCTCCAGTTAGCAGCGTCAGGAAAACATTCTCTTAGATTGGTCATGTTGATTTGACCAAGGGAGAATGATACATTCACTCATGGGGCCATGTTTATTTGGCTAGTGGTGAATGGCCCAGGGGCAGTCTTTCTCCTATTAGTCATGTTGATTTGAATAGGAATGAAGAAGACTCAAGATACTCTCACATTGCTTGCTCTAGGATGGAGTGATCTAATTTTATAGAGAAGGTTTGACTTGTTTACAAGTCTATTCTAATGTTGAAGATGTAGGCTCAAGAGACCTCTTGTGATGAGGGGATTCTCGATGGATCTACTCAACACTAGAGCCTTATAGTAATTAGACGTGCATGTGAGGAGATGATACGTCAACAAGGCTCATGAACAACTTTTCTAGTGAATAAGAAATGCCAAGGAGACAAGACAAACCATTAAAGAAACCCTAAAAATAATTAAATGAAATATTGAAGACAAAAGGACAAATCGGCCCTACAAGGAAATTAAAGGTGACTTGATTCATATAAATAAATGCTTGATCATTTCATTTTCATCACATTCACAACTCTTCTCATCAAGTGTACAAGTCCCACTTGCAGTTGCAGTTTCCAGTTGCCAGTTATAGTTGCAGTTGCAGTTGCCAGTTATAGTTGCAGTTACAGTTGCCAGTTTCCAGTTGCAGTTGCAGTTGCAATTGCTAGTTATAGTTGCAGTTGTAGTTGCTAGTTGTTAGTTGTCACTTGTGCAAATTTTGAGGTGCGTTATCTTGTCTAGGGATCACTATCTTGGAGGGTTCTTCATCATACAAGGGAGAAAATCTTTATGTCTTGGGTTTCTTCATGTTGATGGTAATGTACTTATTGGCTTGAATTCTTCTCAAGAAAATTTGTTGGGTTTTCTCCCAAGTTTGGGTTTCCCAAGATAAAAATATTGTGTCTATTGTGCATGGCTATCTTTCTATGATTCTACTGTTTCTACTGCAATTTATTTTGGTTGAGATTTTCAATGTGTAATTATTCTATGATAACAATGGCATAAAATTTTGTTTGAAATCATAAGGAAGTAATTATCAGATCTGAAAATTGAAAATTCAACATGGTTTCAGAGCTTGGGATCTGAAGAGAAGGGGATCATCTTGAGACACGTTGTTGGGTATAACACTGGAGTATTGTTGTTCTTCTTCTTCTTATTTCGGGCAGGTCACAGGTGACAGCTCTGAGGGAGCTAAGGAGTTATCTCGGAGAGGGAGCTACAGTGACGGTTGCAGGTGGCAACAAGTTAGATGGTATTTGGTTTGAGACATGGAGCAAATTGTCCAGATAAGGAGTTGTGGACTATTGCAGCTCAGTGGTGTGGCAAGATGGGAGTTCTGGTGGATTAGCAGAGAGCCCAGATCACAGTAGTTTATTATGTGGCATATTTTCAAACCTGTGAATAGACTTCTGGTGACTTTTCATGGTGAGTTACGATGGGTGCATCTCAGGTGCTTTGGCATGGACGAGATAGATTCAAATATTTGGCAGGTTGATGAGATAGTATTCATTGAGCCAGAGAGTTGCACATTGTCGAGGTATGAAAAATGTATGAGGTATTTTTTCCCAAGGAGAAGAGGATGAAGTTAGAACCTTCTAGAAAGAAGGGTACTTTTGTGGGATACAACGAGACTTCAAAGGCCTGCAGAATCTACAGTCCAGGACAATGTCAGATTGAGGTTAGTTGAGATGTTATGTTTGATGAAGAGGTATCCTTCAAGAGGTGTAGAGATTCTCATATGGAGATTGATAGTGAGGATCAGGAGGCTCCGAAGGATAAGGATACAGATTCCTCTAGTCAATTTTTCCATCCTTCATACTATCAAGAGGAGTCAGTAGAACCAACAGAGCCAGTGGATATACCTAGAGATGTTGCAATGACTAGGAAGATGTCAGGATGGTTTCGTGACACTTTGCAGGATGCAAAGGGGAATGCATCTCCCAGTGGTACTTTCAGGGAGAGTAAATGACCCCAAAGGTTCTCAAGTTATATGCCATTGATGAGTCACATCATTGATTTCAAACCTTATAGTTATGAGGAGGCAGCAGGCCAACGGGTTTTGAAGGATGCCATGATGGAAGAGCATCAATCCATCATGAAGAATGATTTGTGGGAGATAGTTCCAAGACCAGAGGGGAAGTGAGTGGTGACTTCCAAGTGGATCTATAAGATCAAGCATGCAACAGATGATAGCATCGAGAAGTAGAAAGTGAGGTTTGTGGCGAGAGGATTCTCTCACAAAGAGGGAGTGGACTATGAGAACACTTTTGCTCCAGTCGTCAGGTAGACTTCCATTAGAACTATTATTTCTCTTACTTCAGTTATGGGTTGGAGATTACATTAGATGGATGTGAAGACTGTGTTCCTCAATGGTGTGATTGAGGAAGAAGTGTACATAGAGCAACCTCAGAGCTTTGTGATACAAGGGAATGAGTCTCATGTTTGCATATTAAAGAAGAATTTGTATGGACTCGGGAACCCAGGGCATGGTACTTTAGGATTGATGGATACTTGATGATTTTGGGCTTCACTAAGAGTGATGCAAATACCGACCTTTACTACAAGGTTTTTGATGGTGATTTGTTTATCTTGGTACTGTATGTTGATGATTTGTTCCTTACGGGGGCAGAGAGGCTCATTGTCGGGTGCAAGAGGCAGTTGGCTTCAGAGTTTGAAATGAAAGATATTGGCTTGATGCATTGTTTCTTGGGATTGGAGGTGTGGTAGAGACTAGGTGAGATCTCCCTTCGACGAGGGAAGTACACATTTGAGGTCTTGAGTAGATTCGGTATGATGGACTGCAAGTCCATGGCTACACCTATGATGACAAATTTGAAGAAGTTGAGTGATCCACTTCAGATTCATATTTGGTGGATATCGCTATGTAGAGGCAGCTGATTGGATCCTTAATGTACATGGTTAACACCATGCCAGATATTTTCTTTGCAGTGAGCACCCTGAGCTAGTTTATGGTTGAGTAGAGGCACTTCCAATGGGTTGAAACAAAGCATGTGTTGAGGTACTTGCGTGGTACAATTGGATATGGTCTGATATATGCCTCAGGTGGTAAAGTGAGGCTATAGAGATATATTGATTCTGACTGGGGAAAGGAGTGTAGTGGAAAGAAATAGCACCTCGTGGTGTTGCTTCAACTTAGGATTAGCTATGATATCTTGGTTTAGCAAGAAGCAGACTTCTATAGCACTCAGTACAACAAAAGCAGAGTATATCGTAGCTAGTGTCAGAAGTCATGAAGCAGTATGGATTCAGAAGCTTCTTGCAGGATTATTTGATCAGAATCTAGAAACGACCTTAATACATTGTGATAATCAAATTTGTGTCAAGCTTTTAGAAAATCCAGTATTTCATGACAAGTTGAAGCACATTGAGATCAAATATAATTTCATCTAAGACATGGTATGTAAGGGAGCAATAAATCTCTAGTACATATCCATAGATGAGCAGATTGCGGAAATTCTTGCCAAGCCTTTGTCCAAGGATAATTTTATATACTTCAGAGACAAGCTTAGTGTGATGCAGAATGTCTCCCTCACTGAGAGGGAGTGTTGATGTTTCTCCAGTTAGCAACATCGGGAAGACATTCTCCTATATTGGTCATGGTAATTTGACCAAGAGAGAATGATACATTGCCTCACGGGGCCATGTTGATTTGGCTAGTAGTGAATGTCTCAGGTGTTGATGTTTCTCCAATTAGCAACATCGAGTAGACATTCTCCCAAAATGGTCATGTTGATTTGACCAAGGGATAATGATACATTCACTCGAGAGGCCATGTTGATTTGGCTAGTGGTGAATGGCCCAGGGGCAGTCTTTCTCCTATTAGTCATGTTGATTTGACTAGGAGTGAAGAAAACTCGAGATGATATCACATTTCCTACTCTAATATGGAGTGATCTATTTTTTATAGGGCATGTTTGACTAGTTTACATGTCTAGTCTAATGTTGAATATGTAGGCTCAAGGGTCCTCTTGTGATGAGGGGATTCTCGGTGGATCTAATCAACATTAGATCCCTATATTAATTAGATGTGCATGTGAGGAGATGATATATCAACTAGGCTCATGAACAACTTTTCTAGTGAAGAATAAATGCCAAGAAGACAAGACAAACCATTAAAGAAACCCTGAAAAGCATTAAATGAAATATTGAAGACAAAAGGACAAGTCGGCCCTACAAGGAAATTAAAGATCACTCGATTCATATAAATAAAGGATTGATCATTTCATTTTCATCACAATCACAACTCTTCTCATCAAGTACACAAGTCCCAGTTGCAGTTGCAATTGCACTTTCCAGTTGCACTTGCAGTTGCCAGTTGCACTTGCAGTTGCCAGTTGCAGTTGCTAGTTTCCAATTGCCAGTTGCAGTGCCAGTTTCTAGTTGTTAGTTACAGTTACAGTTGTAGTTTCCAGTTGCCAGTTTCCAATTGCGCAAATATTAAGCTGTGTTATCTTGTCTAGGGTTCGCTATCTTTGAGGGTTCTTCCTCATACAAGGGAGAAATTATTTTTGTGTTGGGTTTCTTCATATTTATGGTGATGTACTTATTGGCTGGAATTATTCTTAAGAGAAGTTGTTGGGTTTTCTCCCGAAGTTTGGTTTACCATGATAAAATATTGTGTCTATTGTGCATGACTATCTTCATATGATTCTATTGTTTATGTTGCAATTTATTTTGGTTGATATTTTCAGTGTGTAATTATTCTATGATAACAGTGGCATAAAATTATGTTTGAAATCATACGAAAATAATTATAAGATCTGAAAATTGAAAATTCAACACCCTTCCCATAATTGCTTCAATGCATTGATCGATGGTTGGAGATAGATGTCCATCTCATGACTTGTCATCTACTAAGGACTATAAGAACCAACATAAGATGTCCATTCTTCACAAAAAAACCATGGGGGGTATTGTTATTTATCACTAACATTGGCCAAATAGAATAGTTGGTGTTTTAGAGGGAATATAAGTGAACTCCATCCATGGATATGCTCAATCGAAGTCTTCATACTTCATCCTTTAATTTATCAAGCCATGTGTCCTCTATATGCTTCATCATTATTGAATCCACTGAGATCTGCATATCTCCTCACTCACTTCTATGCAAGGCATACCACCCTTGCAATATGGCTAATTCTCTACACAAAAAGAACCTTTCCATCCTTGGGATTACATGCATGTTCCTTAATATCTTGTGAGAAGGACCATATGCCTTACCCTTATTTTTGTATTTATGGTACATGTCTTCCTCACATTCAAGACATATTTCTTTGTTTACATACTCACCTTTATATAGATTGCAATCATTCGAACAAGCATGATATGATTTGTACTAAACACCCAACCTTTTCAACAATTGCTTTGCCTCTTTGTAGTTGTCGCAGAGGACATTATCACTTGTAAGTAACTTGTTTTTGAGTAACTTGAAAATAGTGGGTAATAGAAATGTACATTGTCATCGAGCATGCACAAAATCCTTTTTTATTACTGATTGTGTGTCAAGATTCATAAAAATATAGGGGAAATAATGGTTAGTTACCTCAGTAGTGCCGAGAAACATGTGTTTGACATAACACACATTGCTTTCAAGTTGTATAGAAACATTTTTGTCCCTAGTTGGGTAGGCCTTAACCCATGTCTAAAGAGAGTGGTGGTGGAAGCATATTTTTGGCTTTTGAAGAAGGTATTTACGACATGAGCATCATCCCCTAGCTCAACTTGTTGGAATGCATATAACAACATTCCCTCTATGGCATCGGTATTTTTAAATAAATCATCCAAACCAACCTCTATATCGTTGTCTTCATCCCCAACATGTGATAACCAAAGTTATTGTAAACTTTTCGAAATGGTGACTCGGGATGTAGTCAAAATTGAATAGGTGGTTAATTCAATAATGCTTGGTATGCCTCTTCTCTAACATGCGCTTGTTTTGTATCCTCCGTCTAGATTTTAACCTTGTACAATATTTTACAACAAATAGATTTTCAATAAAAGAACATAAAATATACAATGGCAAATACACACATTACATAGAGAGTTTTCTCCTACAAACCCAAACCAGGGAAACCAACATATTCTATATTCATTCATAGTAAAACATTGTTTACCATACAATATACATATAGGAGCCAGTGGCATCCAAAACCCTAACCCAATGACTTGGATTAGTCAACAACCCTAATTCCTTAACCAGAAATAGAAGACCATCGACAAAAAACATGTGTTGAAAAGTTGCCCAATAATGGACATGAAAATCGAGGAGACACAAAAAACGAGGCAAAAATATGACACATTTCTCGAGACAAAAAAAATTCTCGAGGGTGTTGCCCCCTCAAACCCCCCTGCACGCCCGACGCAACATGGCAGATGCTATGGCTATTCATGTGAAGAATATAACACATACCCAACATTCTCCCACTTGTTGTTTTCTCTGCATACAGGGGGTTACAAGGTTACATAGTCAACAATCTAGGGCATCAATTCCCATGGATCCTCTACACCAAGAGAACTTCTCAGTGCTCACCGATTTTTTTAATGAATCTGCAACATTCTTCAAAGTGTCCACCTTCATCAATAACACTTTATTTTCTTCAACCATGTCTCTCACAAAGTGAATAGAATATCAATATGCTTTGTCTTTGAATGATAAGTCGGGTTCTTTGCCGGAAAAATTGCACTCTGACTGTCGCAATCTATCATTACAAATTGTTGTACCAACCCAATACTTGAACACAATCTTTGTAACCATATTGCTTCTTTACTTGCATGAGTGGCTACCATGTATTCAGCTTTTGTAGTTGAAAGTGCCACTACAACCTGTCTTTTTCTCATCCAACTGATTACTCCTCCAAACAGGTTAAACACATACCCGCTTGTAGATCTCTTATGATCCAGATCTCTAGCCCAGTCTACATCCATAAAGCCATGTTTTTCCAACACTCTATCCAATCATATTCTTCCTTCGTAGCACAATCCATAGCTAGCAGTGCCACGAAAATACCTGAAAATCCTTTTTATTGTTGTTCAATGCACCTTCCCTGGTTTTGACATATACCTGCTCAAAATTCCCACTGCATGTGCAACGTTTGGTCTAATACAGACCATTGCACACATCAAACTTTCAAGTACACTCACATATGGAATATGAGACATTTCCTCATGCTCTTCCTGTGTCTTGGGACACTGATCCGCAGATAACTTTACACCAACAGGAATAGGGACCTTGACCGGTTTACATTCTTGCATATTAAACCTCTGCAATATTGTCTCGACATATTTTCTCTGATTTAACCAAAGTTTCCTCTTTTTCTCATATCTTATAATTTTCATGTCCAAAATGAAATTTGAAGCACCGAGATCCTTCATGTCAAATTTATAGGACAACTGAGTTTTCACATCCTGGATAATATCCTTGTTGTTTCCTATCAACAACATGGCATCCACATACATGACCAAATAAATCAAATGATCACCAATTAATTTAAAATACACAC
>ML791667.1:536579-550467 GCA_009831015.1 Picea engelmannii
GGACCACTCATTGAATTGGATCTCAAACCTTGTCACTTTTAGGATTTTTGTTGAAACACTTCCATGGTTTGTGATGGACATTGTACAATAAACACGCACCAATGTGTTTTTTGTTGTGAAGTGAACCATTTGGCACTACTTGTTTTTTTAAAAATGTTTTCAAATTTAGTGGTGTGCACTATACAGTAACAATGCATTGATGTGTATAATTATATTAAGCACGTTGGTGTGTATTACTGTATTATATGCACTACCTAACCCAAAAACAATTTTTTAGTTTAAAATTATTTATTTAGTTTTTTGTGTATTTCATTATGTAAGGATTTTATTTATAGAAGATGGTAATAAAAGATTAGGGAAAACTACTTTTTCCACAGAAGGGAAAACTACTTATAGTAACAAGTGCGAGGGAAGCACATCCAAAGAAGAGAACATTGTAAGTTCTTTGAAATTTTAATACCAACGTAGATCCATCTTAAACCTAGATCTATCAAGCACCAAGAGGGATCATATTTTCTTAACATTTAATTCAATGTCAAGTATTAATTCTTTCATATTAAATGATAATAAAAAAAGTTACTCCTTAAGAAATTTTATCCCTCTCGGTGCTTGATAGATCTGGGTTTAAGATGGATCTACATTGGTTTAATTTTTTAGATGTTTCCATGTACATAGTTTTTTTTTTTTTTGAGGTCATAACATAATGTAGCGTTATGTGACAACATCTCCCCCATGTGGTAAAAACTTGAAGAAACTAGATATGATTGTTCACAATTTGGGTAAAAAAGAGTGTAAAAGCTTTATAGAATTGTTGCAAAGAGAGGAATTAAGTGGATCAAAAGGTGATCAACATTAAGGTTTTTTTTTACCTTTTACTTGTAATGTACTTCTTAACGATACATGATAACATGTTTCAAACATTCAAATTTGTATTTGTTGAATTTTATGCAAGGACTGGCAATGAGGGAATAGAAGGTCATCCTAGGAAGATAAAAATTATGGAGGATGTAAATGAGGAAGAATTGATTCTCGGATCATCTAAAGAGGTGTTGGATGTTAATGATGGAGGAAAAACTTTAGAAAACCTTTAGGGATATAGTGGAAAGAATGTATAGATATTATTTTCACCAATACAAAAATCAATCCAATGACTCTAACAATCAGATCACATATAAACTATAGCAAGCATTTCTGGGGTAATGATCAATGAGACCTGTGAGACTTGCAATAACAAAAACATACAATAACAAAAAAAAAATCATTTAAAAAATATTATTATTAAACATGTTTATCTATAATATGTATATATTAGTCCAAAACACTACCATATTAATACTTTTGCTATAATTATTTTCATATAGATATTAATCAATTTTGTATTGTGTTTTTCATCTTTCGAGAAGATTGATACAATTCTAAAGGACGAACGAGGTGATATCTAAAGCATGCCGGTAGGGATGTCAAAAAAAGTGTACAAGGAGATGGTTAAAGAAACAAGCATGATTGGATTGCATGAGGATCCATCTCAAGCATCAATCATTGGTTTTTATATAGAGTTTAATTATTGCATGAAATATTATAAGACAGGATGATGAGGCAAAAAAAAGTTGATTGCAAAGTTTGTGAGTACTTGTGTTTTCCTTACTTAAGATTTCATATTTGTTGTGATATTTATATTTTAATTAATTTACAATGATCTATGGATGTTTTCTAACAAGTCCTCACTTACAAAGAAGAGTCATTGAACATTTGATTAACATTAGACTACATATGGTTGTGAATATATATTGGAGTATCAAATGTTAATTGAACAATTTGTAATACATGTATTGTTTGACATCCTTTTATTTTATAATTAATGGAACAACAAGAAACCTTTAATTAAATCTATGTTTTGTCATGGCGTATAAAATTCGCATGCAATAAAGTCTGGAGTAGATCCAACGGGAGATATATTGAGAGATGACACGAAGTATGGCTTTGAAAGAATGTGTATTGTTTATGAGACACTCACTACTATGGTATGATTTTTTATTTACGCAATCATGTATATCATATTATAAATGTAGATATACTCATATTACACTTTATTTCTATGTTTGTAGATGGAACATGAAAAGGTGGAATGTCAAAATCAAGCCGATCAACAAAACATTCCATATAACCCAAGTACGTCATCTCTTGCAAGTGATGAAGAAATGAGCCATGCAAGCAACTTGAGCAACAAGAGTAGTTCAAGCGATAAATGATGATTATTGAAATTGAATGTTACAAGTTGTGTATTTTGGAATGTTTGTCTATGAAAATTAGACATTTTATTTAATGTGAACATATTGTCCCAATTAGATGATGACATGTTACTAATAATTGTAATAATTATTTATTGACATTTTAATCATAGTGGACCTTTATGCTGTTCCATTTTGTATGATGAAGGATCTCTTATTCATATATATAATAAAATATATTTCTTATTCTATTGCATTGTCCAGTGTCATTATTTGTGGGGAAAGTCCCCTACAGTTGTGGGCTAACTGAAACAGATCGATGACCATAAAAAACAAGCAAATTTGAATAACATCAAATAGCAAAGATTCTATAACTAATTTAATTGAAATAACTAACTTTCGCAGAAGGGGGAAAGGTAAACTTACTTGTACTCCTATGTTTGGTGTAGATCCAAATTATGCATACACAGCATGTCCTGTTGTAAATAGAGATGGCCATGTTGTGTATGTCAATTGGCATACATAGAAAAACCATCTCTATTTACAAAAAATATTCTTGAAATAAAGCTATATTCTACTCAAAACACCCAACAAATGTATACTTGAAAAGAAATACAATATGGGCATGGACACCAAAATGTGATATGCAAAAACTTGTTTTCATCCTTTTAAAAGTTTTAGTAAGGATGATGCATTGTTTCCACTCCATCACAAAGCATGACTATAATATCCAAAAAAATTAAAATCCTTAGAGTTTTATATTCCAAGGGTACAAGTGCCCATTTTGAAGTTATTGCATAAATTTCAAGAACCCTCAAAATCCACTTTGCAAGAAAGCAATAAGAAATATTTGAAGCCCGATAATTGCATGTTGAGTTATCCCAACCATCCAACATCCAACGCATTCACCGAACCTAAGGACAAAAAGTACAAATGTGTATCAAACTACTACAAACAAATCAACAAGGATACAACCAAGAATACTTTATAAATAATCTATAAGATAGTAATAAAAAAAAGAAAAAAAAATAGTATGATGTTTTGTAAACAATGTGAAAAATTTACTCTATTTAGATTTTTGACAAAATATTCAAAAAATTTGTAATCACTTTCTTCTAATGTGTATGTGTCATTCATATTATTGTATGATAAGTTTGCCACTGCTATAACAGCTTCAAGTTGTATGAAATTATGATATGTCAAATCATACCTGTACATGTGTTGCCCCTTTATTTGATTGTACCAACAAAGTTGAAGCTCAACTCCTTCTAACCTATCCAAAAGATCAATGTCATTATGGTAATAACATACTTTATTACCATCCTTCTTTCTTGTTCTTTGAACACATCCAATGTACAAAATTCCAGAAGAAACACCTTGTTTTGTACTTCGGGAAACACCTTTTCTTGTATCATGTTCAATGACAGGTATAAACTCACTCTCAAACAACATTGCACAATACAAGACAATTCCAAAACCAATTGAAACACCCTTTTTTGGAGCCTCTCATCTCGCCTAAAGTAGACCCCATTTCTCACTTTAATCAACCTATCTTTGGATAATGTCGGGTTTCCATTCAACCAACTAACCAAACAAAATTTTTACATATCCTTACCATCAATCTCCACCATTGGTTTGATAGTTTTGTTTACATTCTCATCAATGGAATCTAAAATTTCATCCAACTCATGCCTCCAGTCACTTTACATTGTTTGAAATTCACTATCATCAAGTTCCATTGAAGGCAAAGGTTGGAATATAGAGTTCGAATGACCCAGTGAATAATCATCAACTACTTCATCCACAAATTGGAGTGTTGGAAATTTTTTATCCTCTGTCCATGGTATAAACCACCAAGAAAATTTAATGTATCCATTTCGTTGTATGCCAAGATTTGATAAAATTCCATGTGTATCCACTAATCGTTTCTCGAGGGCTTCTATCATTTTTCATCTATAGATATTGAATCATATTGTGACAAAATGTCAATGTCCCCACTGACTTGTTGGTGTAATGTATTCCATATGCCCATTTGTTTCTTATGATATTTTTTAAAATGAATCCCTTAGGGATCTGATTCTTCTTCAACAACTCTATTAAAGGTTCCAATGGCATGAAGTAAGTCAATGAAATCATAGGTCCTATCTACTCCAACCATCCCACCATCTTTGCTAGATATTTTCTCTCATACATCTGACCCAGTCACATGTAATACACATAGAAGGTTAGAGTATTGATCCCTAAACAATCTCTTCAACAAAACTGCAAAGTGGCAAGAAATTTGCACATTTTGATATGCCTCTCTACTGATTAAATTTATGTTGGCATTAGTATGAGACTGTTTTTGTACCCAACATAACCATAATGTAAATAATGATGAACTCTTGAAACATTTTGTACTCTTTACCAAAGAGTCAAGCTACAAGACAAAAAAATATCAATATAGTCAACAACAATTGTTAGATAGCTCTCTATACCTAATGTCCTCTCTTTTGGACCACATGTACTTCTCATCTCTTTCAAACACCTCTGAACATGACTTGAAGCAATGCGTTGTTCTAAACCCAAATTTTGTCAATCAATCCTCCCTGTATCTTCAATTTTAAGCATGTGATCTTCCACTTTAAAAGTGTTACAGACCATTTTGACATGGTTAAAATTAACTTTCTCTTCTTCAATAATCAAATCTCGCCTACCGCTAAACAAAAGACTCACTAACTTTTTTCTGTTGTGGATGAAATCTTGGTCATGAAGTCATGTTACTTTGAAACCATCATACAATTCATTTAGCCTCCATCCTTCCCAAGGAATTTGATATCTAATGCATGTAGTTGAAGAATAGTCCTTCAACATAAGTTGTCTTCTTCTACTATCTCCATCCAATGAATGACCAATAATAGGTCCCAAAAAAAATTCAACATGTTTCTTCCACGGGTCTTCTATTTTTTCACATTGTTGATGAACAAAATTTGCATTGAACCTATTGCATGTTGGATGAACAACCAGAACCAAATGGGGAAGCTTGTCATCTAAAGAGTTTTCAATAATAACATGTGCATAATGGCCAATCACACAATTCTTAAAAGTGTACGTAATAATAATGTATCATGCAACGCCCTCACCAACTGTCACCAAAAAATGTGATTGGAACTTATATTCTTCTTTATTACTACAAAACCCCACCAATGTATCACTTTTTGCTACTCGCCTGACATATTTTTTCACGACAGTTTCATCTTCAGCAAGCAATATAAGAATTGGGCCCTCTATACCATGTCTGGCTTAATAAGAAGCATTAAATTTTCCAACTACCTCAAAATTGTAATTGTGCTTCCCTGATATATATGCCAATGATTTTCTAAATTTCCTTAAAGTCATAGATATTGAAAGGCCATCCATATTCAAACTAATAAATCTATGTAATCTAGCACCTCCCCACAACTTAATCATCTCATAGATGGATTTAGTGGATGTACTATACCTTCTCCCTACTTTTGGATGCATCGAGTTGTGAAAATGAATCGGATTATGATGAGAACGAAATGAAGGCAGATATATAACAAGGAAATACATAGATATATTGCAAGAAACACATAGATATAGTAATACTCAATTTCTATTAAAGACTGAAATATGGAGAGACTATAAAAGAAAATATAGAGTGAAATTAACTCTCTAGAATGATGGTAGCTTATCTCTAAGAATAGATGTGTCGGCTATGCGCATTCGTAAGAAGATGTTTACAATGAGGCTCCAAAGGCCTTTTCAACATAAAGCATAAATGAGAAAACCTTAAACGTAAAAAACCCTAACCTTGGAAGATGAAACGCCAAAAGGTTTGTGGGCCCTGATGGGGGTACTTGATACGTCAACTTCCTTAGGGCGTAACATTTGCATACGATATCTGTTTGGGGTGCTTGATTCCTTGTCAAAAAGGTCTAGTCAAGGAGTACACATTCTGAATGGACCAACACAAGTCTTTGGCGTCTGGTAGGTGTTGCCACGTCAAAAAAACGTCATTTAGGGCCTCAAAATGACCCCAGACGTTTCAGACTAAAAAAACTATAGAAAAACTACTAAACTAGAAATTGTATGTTGAGCTAGTGGAATAGTTGGGTGGCCACTGATGTGCACTTGGATCAGTCCTCTCCCTTAGGAAGCAACAGTCTCCATTGCGGTGAGTGCCCCCATCAAATGGGGAAAATTTTGTCGAACTTCATGCTTGGTGAGCCACTTTCCTTGGTGCAGTAGCTACCCTACTTTGATGACCACATAGAGTTGGATATTTTGTTGGTAGGTTCCCTTAACATGTGTGTCCATGATCCGATCAATGGTTTCTTGTTCCATGCAGTCATGATTGAGCTCTGTGGGTGTCAACTACTCTTCCACCTGCGATGTCTCCAATAGTGGTGGAAATATGGTCGAAGGATGTCCACATTGAATACTCGATGTAAGTCAAGGAAGGGGGAAATACTTGGACTTGGTGATGGTGTAAGGTCCATAGTGAAGTGGTCACATATTCTGATGGGGTCTTGTCAGGTACTCTTTCTGCAAATGTAGGAAAACCTTGTCTCCCACCTGAAACTTGTGGGTAACCCAGTGTTGGTCGTGGCGTTGCTTGTACTTAGCATTGGCTTTCTGCAAAATATCATGGACTTGTTGGTGGATGTGCTAGATTCGTTCAATGAATTTGGTGGATTTTTCGACCTCGGATTGAGCATGGGAAGATCATGCCTGTGTGGAAGCAAGGGGCAATGCTACATCAACGGGGACCAACGGTTGAAAACGCAGGCCCACCTGAAAATGGATATCGTTGATCGAGCTATGGAGTGCTTTGTTGTAGTCGTGTTGGACATAAGGAAGGCTCTCATCCCATGTGCATGGAAGCTTGGAGTTGTACATTCGCAGGAGGTGCATGATCATCCTATTGATGACCTAGGTATTCCCATCAATCTAAGGATGGAAGATAGTGGATTTGGTGAGCTTGGTGTCCAACAACGACCAAAGGCTCGACCAGAAGTTGCTCAAGAATCTGTTGTCCCAATCTGATATGATGATTTGTGGTAGTCTAAAGTATACCCATACACACTCAAAGAAGAGCTTGGCGGTGGCCTCGGTTGTGATACTCTTCTTGCARGTAGTCAAAATGGTCATCTTAGAGAATTGATCAATAACCATAAATACACAGTGATTKCCATGCTTGGTGGAGGGGACACCTGACATGTAGTCCATCAAGATGGATTCCTAGGGCCTGTCAAGATTAGGTAGAGGAGTGTACAGTCCTTATTTTCTAATGGTTGGATTGGCAATGGAGCAGGCAATGCATGATCTAATATACTTACTGACATCGTGTCAAAGCTTCAACGAATTAGTGTTGCAGCTAAAGGTCTACTGAGGAAATAAACAACATGATTAGCGGTCCCTTTCTTATACTTAATCTTGAGGTGAAATTGTTGCAAGTATGTGGACCACTTTTCATGGCAGTCATTTTGCAGTTTGCCTTGTGTCTGCATGAACTGTAGAGGCTTGTGATATGTATAGATGATTGTCTCCTTTCCTATGATGTAATGCTTCCATTGGCAGTAATCTTGTACGATGGAATACATTTCTTTGTCATAAGTGGGGTACTTATGAATGTCATCTAAGAGTGTCTCACTATGATAGGCCATTGGATGACCGCACCGAGTGAGAACAACACCAACAACATAATTAGAAGCAATTGTCTCGATCTTAAATGGTTGTTGTAGATTGGGTAATGCAAGCATCGAGGCTGAGCATAAGAGATGTTTCATATCATCAAAAGCTTGTTGTTGTGACCTGCCCCACACAAATTTGGCTTTGCAACCAACCTTGGTCTCTTGGATGAGAGCCCATGCGATATGGGAGAACCCCAATACGAATCTACGATAGAAGTTAGCAAGGCCTAAGAAGCTCTGAAGCTCGATTAGTGTTGTTGGGGATGGACAGTTATGAATGAATTGGATCTTAGTTGGATCGACATGCACACCATGCTCATCTATAATGTATTTGAGGTATTGGACCTTGTTCATGCCGAAGGATCATTTCTATAAGTTGGCATATAACTTGTGTTGTCGCAGAGTGTGGAGGACTTGTTGAATGTGATGAAAGTGTTCTACCCAAATCTTGTTGAAAATGAGGATTTCATCCAAATATACAATGACAAAGGAATTGGTCAAGGACCGCAAGATGTCATCCATCAACCTCGTGAAGGTGGTTGGGGCATTCACCAAGCGAAAGGGCATGACCAACCACTCGAAAAGACCTTCTTTAGACTTGAAATTTCTCTTCCATACATCACTCTGTTCTCTAGGGACCTGGTGGTATCTAGACTTCGGATCAATCTTACTAAAGTACTTGGCCCCCTTGAGTTGGTCAAGAAGTCCATCAATTCGGGGAATTGGTATCAGTTCCTAACAATGATTTTTTTTAGAGCGTTGTAATCAATACAAAGTCACCAAATCCTGTTTTTCTTCTGTATGAGCACGATTGGACTTTCGCAGGGTGAGGAGCTTGGTCAAATGTGTCCTTTTTGGAGAAAATATTGGATATGGTGCTTGATTTCCTCATTTTCCAAGAGAGAGCATCGATACACTTGACCTTTAGGTAAAGGCATTCCAAGAGTTATCTCAATTGAATGCTTAACCTCACATTGCAGAGGCACCTAGGTAGGTGAGGTGAAGATGTATCGATATTCTTCCACAACTTTGTCCACTTACTTCAGCTACATGGAGGACCCGTGTGCAGAGGCCATGGATGTGGTCGCGACCTTTTGTTCATTCTGAGAGCAAATCATGAACATGACAAATTTCCCAGTCTAGGAGATGACCTTCCTGCATTGCTTACTTGAGACCAGAGAAATTGCGATCGGTGGAGCTAACTCTTGGATCTTGTACACTTGTCTACTTACAATAACAACAACACTACGAGGCCTAGACTCATATCCAACATGATGTTTCCACATATATGGTTATCCTAAAAGAACATCACGAACATCAAGTGGGGAAAATTCACACAATACCTCATCCTTGAAGGGCTTGATGCCATTAGACAGGTGCCATTGTTGGTTGATGAGGAAGTATCATCCTTGGCTAAGCCACCCGATGTTGTACGGATGTGGATGTGGTGTCATTGGCAACTCTAACTGATTCACGATCTCTTTTGAGATGAGGTTATCTTTTATTTTTCTACCAACGATGAAATGTAGCGAAGCACCCTTCACCCACATATGAGAGTGAAAAAGGTGCTCAACTTCCTCCGAATCTTCTGGTTCGTTTGGTTGGATCTTGGTGGCATTGACTATGGCACTGGGGACTGCATCAATGATTCACTTTACCTTGTCTGGATCTTGTTAAATTTAGAGCTTCTATTAAGTTCATTTCAATTTACTAGACAATAATAGCATAAGCAGGATCACTGAAAGATACACAATCACAAGGTACACAACATTTATCTTGGGAAACCCTCATGGGGGAGAAAACCTAGCAAAAACTTCCTTGATATAGATTGCCAATACAATGCCAAGATAATAAACCAAACACAAGAGAATATCCAACACTGAGCAATGTGCCTCTCTCTTCCTTCTTCTGGCAACTGGCAACTGCAACTTCCTTCAAACTTGCGCACTAGACAAGTGACTTCGGTGAGTGAGCTAATGAGGAGCCTTCCACTCTTATTTATCCTAGCTCACAAGTGCTAGGGTGGTGTCTCTTCATCAAGCAGGGACAACTTCTTCACTTAGTGGTTAAAACCACTTTAATTAGGTTTGGGGGCTGACTTCTTAATTAGCAGCATATAATTAGGGTTTGACCAGTCCACAAAAGGGGGTTTGGTCTTATATAAAACCTGACATGATCAATCCACAAAAGGGGATTGATCTATAAGATAATAGCTCAATAATAAGTAGAATATTCTTTGCAGTTACAATATTTCAACAGATCTGAAGCAAAGTCGGATCATGGATCTGACTCTGAGGCTTTCAACTCAACCACCAATGACTTCTTCGAGTGACATTCATCGATGTTGTGTTAGGGATTTTATGGAATTCGCACCACTTCCCAGTGTCTTTCTTCGTCTTCCCATTACCCTTTTTTGTTTGCGGCTTAGATCGGTTGTCATGTGGTTGTCCATCCTTGCTTTATCCTTTATTTTGTGTGTTGGGGTTGTCTTTGCCCAACCTCTATTATGATGTGTTCGCAGATCCAAAGTCCCGCTTATTCCTCTACTAAAATTTTAGCTCGCTTTTGACAACATATTGATAAGCAACTCCTAGTGACGAGATGTCCATAAATTCCATTTTTGTTTGGATGTACCTATGTAGGGCCCCATGGTATTTTAGAACCAAATGTCACTCAGAGTATTTGATACCTAGCTTGGTGTGCAAGGTACGAAAGGTATTTGTGAACTCTGGCACCGTTTGGTCCCTCTCCTAACACAGTGTGGTCCATCTCGTGTATTAGTCATCGTAATTTCCAACAGGGTAATATTGTTCCTTAAAGGCATCCATAAAAGAGTCCCAAGTGGGCTCAACCCCAAATACTGCAGACTCCTCTATGTATTTTTTCTCACAGTAAGTCTCCCACCAATGTTTGACATCGGGGACTGCCTTAAGGAGTGAAAATGTGATATTTTCGCTATTAAAAAAATTGTGGACAGAGAAATAACCTTTTAGTAGAGTTAACCACTTTTCCAAAGCATATGCGTCTATTAGACCTTTAAATATGGGAATATAAAAATTAACTTGTACCTTGAAGGGGGCAATGCCTCCAAAGTGATTGCGTGACGAAGATGCATCTATTGTTGTCGGCAATCGCCAAAGGATTTGGGCAAATCGATCCATCATCTCGTTCCTTTGTTTTGCGAGGACTTTCGCGAGCAATAACTTAATAGGATCCCCTGCTCCCTCATCTCTCTGTTCTTCCACCATGGGAGGTCGTTTGGGCTGGCAAGAGCGGTTGTCCTCAAGAGAAACTAGCTTGAGACCCAACACTTTGTACCTTGACCTTGTTGGGGACATGCATTAAGAAATGACAAAGAGCAAACTGCTCTGATACCACTGATCCAGATTATGTTGAGAATGAAATGAAGGAACATATATAACAAGGAAATACGTAGAGATATTGCAAGAAACACAGAGATAGAGTAATACTCAATTTCTATTAAAGATTGAAATATGCAATGGCTATAAAAGAAAATACAGAGTGAAATGAACTCGTTAGAATGGTGGTAGATTAACTCTAAGAAGAGATGTGGCGGCTACGTGCATTCACAATAATATGTTTACAATGAGGTTCCAAGGGATTTTTTAACATAAAGCATAAACATCGAAAACCCTAACCCCGGAAGATGAAATGTGAAAAGGTTTATACCTAGGGGTAGTTGATACGTCAAGTTCCCTGGGGCGTAACTTTTACCTAGGATCTTCATTTGGGGCACTCGATACCTCGTCATAAAGGTCCAGTCGAGGAGTAGACATTTCAAATGGCCCAATACAATCCTTAATAATCTAATAGGTGCTACAACGTCAAATAAATGTCGTTTAGGGCCTCAAAATGGCCCCAGAAGTTTGGAACCTGAAAAACTATAGAAAAACTACCAAAATGGAAACCATATGTTGAGCTAGTGGAATAGGCGGGTGACCACCGATGTCCACCTGGATCAAAAAAATACCTTTGAAAATTCCTAGACTGAATCTTTACCTTGTAATTTTCCTTGCTTTTGAGCCTCACACACATCCTTGCAAAACCTAAAGACATCCTTCCTTTCTGTATATTCAAACAAGTTTTCCTTCAAGGACCTCATTCCAAGAGACAGTGTAGCAAACTTCATCCTCTCCAACCAAATAGCTCGTATTGTTGTGTTGGAAATATTCTTGACATTGATGTCAAAGACAATGGAAGACTACAGATGTCCAATATGAAGATTTCAATATGGAGATTGTTGGAAATATTGTTTTTGGATTTTTGATGCTTAGTTTGGATACCCTATATTTGAAGGAATTTTTTCTCTGAAGACCTAGCTAAAATGGGAGCATAGGATATATGGCTGAAAATCTTATTATGAGACCTTTCGAATGGTATATGTCACTCCCTCTAACTCCATAGTAATTAAGAGATATGAAAGATTATATTAGGTCAACCCAGCCATAAAGTACAGGTCGGCCCAACCAGTTTTACAAGTCATCCCCACAAGTGAATGCAAAAACACTGTAAATACAAGATAAATGTGTGTAATTGAAATGTATCCAAGCAAGAAGAGAAAGCACAAGTGCGCAGAAGTGATCCAAAGTACGCAAGAGGAAGCAAAACGAAGCAAGAAGAACTAAAGAAGGAAGAATCTGGACTTACAATGTATGTTGAAGACAAAGTAAGCCAACAATGCATTGATAGTGGATGTTCAAAACACATGACATGGGATCATAATAAATTTATCACCCTAAAGGAAGAAAAAGGATGCAACGTTACCTTTGGGGAGAATGCTTCTGCATGGATAGTTGGAAAAGGTACCATTAGTCTTGATAATTGAAAGACTAAAACACAGAATATCTTGTATGTTGAAGGGATAAAACACAATCTTTTAAGTGTCAGTCAAATGTGTGATCAAGGTTACAACCTCACATTTCATTCTAAAGGATGTGAGATAACGAAAGCAGGTTCAGGAAGATTAGTAGAGAATGCAAATAGTACCCCCGAGCAATTTATACGTTCTCAATGAAGTCAAAGGAGAAAAATGGTGTATGGGACAAGTAAACAAAAGATGGTTATGGCATAGAAGTATGGGTCATATAAACTTTGAAAATCTAGTAAAACTCGGCAAGGCACAAGCAGTAAGAGATATGCCAAAGATCTCAAAACCTACCGACTTTATTTGCAAGCCATGTCAGCAAGGGAAGTAGACGAGAGTTAGTTTTCCTTTCAAAGCCATTGGAACTTGTACACATAGACCTATACGGGCCAACAAGAACACAAAATTTAAAATGTGAGAGTTATTTTATGTTGCTTAATGATGATTACACAAGAATGACATGGGTTACATTTCTTAAAGAAAAAAAATTGAAGAATTTGAGAAATTTAAAGTTTTCAAAACCCTAGTTGAAAATGAGGCTAATTTAAAAATCAAGTGCTTAAGAGCAGATAGAGGAGGGGTGTTTACCTCTTATTAATTTAATGAAATATGTGAGAATCATGGAATCAAGAGACATTTTTCGACAACAAGGACTCCACAACAAAATGGAGTTGTAGAAAGGAAGAACATAATTGTAAAAGAAATGGCTAGAACAATGATAAATGAAGCCAAACTACTAGACACCTTTTGGAGAGAAGAAGTCAACATAGTAGTCTACATCTTTAATAAAGCTCAAACTAGAGTCAACAACGGCAAGACACCTTATGAATTATGGAAAGGTAAACCAACCACAATCAAATACTTCAAAGTATTTGGGAGCAAGTGTTATATAAAGAGAAATGAAGATAATTTAGGCAAGTTTGATTCCATAACAGATGAAGGTGTCTTTCTTGGCTATGCATTTGGAAGCAAGGCCTACAAATGCTACAACAAAATATTGTGAAAGGTTGTAGATAGTATTGATGTAAGAGTGGATGAAGCAATGCCTGAAAAGGAAAAGTGTTAAGAACCAAATAGAT
>ML791667.1:551093-572093 GCA_009831015.1 Picea engelmannii
ATAGATACACGACTTCAAAATACAAGAAGATTGAACTTTTCTTTTCTATCTAAAATAGAGACCTAGAACTTTGCATAAGCTAGTGAAGATAAGCATTGGGTTAATGCTATGAAAGAAGAACTAAATTAGATTGAGAAGAATGAGACATGGGAACTTGTGCCGAGACCAAAAGAGAAGAATGTGATTGGCACCAAATGGGTCTTAAAAAAAATTTGAATGAAGTGTTGATGTTATGGTAGCTGCGGGATGTATTAACCTCCACGTGTAACCTTTGACTAGAATGGAATATTCTGGAAGCAAGAGGAAACCCTAAATAGATGTGTAAAAAACCTAGAAGACAAGTCGGACAAGTAGAATAAATAATATTAGAATATTATCTTCCAGAAAGACAAGTTGGCTCCAAAGGAAAAAGTTAAACATAAAATATAATTACTAGAAATTTAGGTTGGCCCAGCCAGAAAAGTCATTGGACAAATTAATATATATAGAGGACTTTCTAGTTCATTTGTACACCTAGTCAGAGCACAAGTCTTGTGGAGAGTTGCAACTGCAAGTGCAAGTGCAAGGAGGAATAAGGGTGTATGGTCATCTCTTTGTCTTGGTCTCTCTCTAGCTCTATCAAGTGATATTATTGGTGATTCTCTTGGTGATATTCTTGGCGATTCTCTTGGTGGTGTTCTTGGTGATACTCTTGGTGATACTCTTGGTGATATTCTTGGTGATGTACTAGCTAAGTATGGCACAAGTTTGAGAGAGTAGTGCAGTAGCAGCTGCTGCAGTTGTGTATGGTACTTGTTTTGTGAATATGGAGACTCTCTCTTGTCCGCTACCCTTGGAGAAGGATAGCTCTACTTGTCTTGAGTTGTTTTTGCAGTTATCAAATAGAGTTTATATGTTGGTTCTAGTATGGCTTTCCGGAATAACTCTGTCAAAGGTTAAAGGTGCTCGGGGGTTGCTACGTGTCTATGGTTGGGTGACAATATTGTGATATCGTCTATGGTAAAATGAGCACATCATTTTAAAAGGTTATGGGCCCACACCACCTTCAGGAAAATCTAACTACTGGAAGATAGAGTGGCAGTTCTTTGTTAAGCTCGTTGTGGCACCAGTTACAACTATAGCTAGGTTTTCTGATTGTGCAGTTGCAACAAACCTAACCTAACCTTCTTAGTACTTCAAGTGAGAAGTTTGGCATAATTTATGGACATTCTAGTGCGCCTTAGCCTAGCGCACCTATTGGTACTCTCAGCAAGCAAAAACGTCAATTTTAAGTTTTCGGTCAAAGTCAAAGTCAAAGTCAAAGGTTGACCAATCAAAGTCAAAAGGTTGACTTTTGGTCAAAATTGAAATTTTAGAGTTTCTAGCTTGTTCTAATCATTTAACCTTTTTTATTCAATTTCAAACCTCTTCTTGTCAAGATGGTATCTAGTTTCATATTAGAAGACAAGATGAACAATGCTACGAATTTCAAAGGTATGCACTTGTATATGCTTTTCATGTTATATCATCCAACAAAAGCATGAGTGTATTTTGTAGGTTATGTACAAGAGACCTTGTCCAAGCAATGATCTTGGATTCAGTACATTCAGAGGAACAAGCAGTTGAAACTCCAAGTTCCAAGTTTGATTGATCAAATTGTTAAGTTTCAATTTGCACAATTCAAGTTTGATAGTTGTTATAGTACAAGTAAATATTATAGTTGGGACAACATTATTTGAAGGGTTATATTACTGCTAGGCATACTTGGTTGTATGTAAGTATTATTGATACAGATGCTTATTGTACTTATTTGCAAAATAAACTAACATCTCCTCTGGGAGATATTTCTTGTTCCCTGGCAGGTCACCTTGGTAATTCTATGATCCTTGTTACCATAGATATGTTCTTATGAAAATGTTGTTGGAAATATTTTTTCTCTTGTTTTTCTTCTTCTGGGTAGGTCACATGTGATAGCTCTGAGAAGGAGCTAGAGTGAAAGTTGTAAACATGGAGCAGATGCCTCCATCAAGTTGTGAGACATGTGATCTCACCAAGTACCAATTCTAAAGGAAGTGTGTAAAAGAAGGTGTGTGTGGACCAATGTCAACCTCCTCACTAAGCAATAGAGTATAACTCAGATGATTTCAAGGCATTCTACAGAGAGGATGGGATTAGGAGGGAGCTCACTACTCCCTATAATCCTCAGTAGAATGGCATAGCATAAAGATAGAACCGATCCATTGAAGAATCTATCAAGGCAATTATGAATGACCAAATCTATCCATGTTTCTATGGGGAGAAGCAGACAAGAAGAAAGAATGGAAGGAATCTATGTTGTATGGGAAATCATACCTAGACCTAAAGGAAAGTTTGTAGTCACTTCATAATGGGTTTACAAGATAAAGCATGCAGTTTATGGGAGTATCGATAAATACGAGGCAAGATTTGTGGCTAGAGGGTTCTCCCAGCATGAGGGAGAAGACTATGATAGACGTTTGCTCCAATTGCCAGATATGCCTCCATCATATCTCTTGCAACATCCATGGGTTGGAGTTTACATCGGATGGATGTAAAGACCACCTTTCTCAATGGAGTAATTGAGGCAGAAGTATACATAGAGCAACCTCAAAGTTTTGAGGTACACCCAAGAGAAACCCATGTATGCATATTGAAGAAGGCCTTGTATGGACTCAAGTAAGCTCCAAGAGCTTGGTGCAGAGCCTCTCATTATTTAGTGTAAGAAGGAGCTAGCCTCAGAATTTGATATGAAGGATCTTAGTCTCATGCACTACTACTTGGGACTAGAAGTATAACAAAATTGTGGTGAAATCTTCACGTGGCAACAGAAGTATCTTGTAAAGACTCTTCATAATTTTCGGATGATGGATTGCAAATCCATGGAAACTCCCATGGTGATTGCTATGAGGAAGTTGAGAGACTCTGATTCTGATCCATTAGACTCGTCCATGTACCAGCAGTTGATTGGCTCAGTAATGTATTTGTTGTGAACACGTTGAGCCAGTTCTAGGTGGAACCTAAACATGAGCAATGGATAGCTGCAAAACATATCTTGAGATATCTTCATGGGACGATAACTTATGGTTTGAGATATGCCTCGAACAATGATGTACAACTACATGGATTTACTGATTCGGATTGGGCAAGGAGTGCAAATGATAGAAAGAGTACTTCTGGTATGTGTTTCAGTTTGGGATATGTTATGATATCATGGGCTAGCAGGAAATAAAAGTTTGTTGCACTCAACACTGTAGAAGCAGAGTATATTGCAACTTGTGATGTTTTTACGAAAGTAGTGTGGCTTTGTAAGTTGGTTTCTGGATTGTTTGATCAGGCATTGGATTCGACTATGATATATTGTGATAATTAGAGTTGTGTGAAGCTCTCAGAGAACCCAATGTTCTATGATAGATCGAAGCACATTGAGATCAAGTACTATTTTCTCCATGATAAAGTCCAGAGGGGAGAAGTGATTCTCCAATATATCTCCATTGATGAGTAGACTATAAATATTTTGATGAAGCCTTTGTCCAAGATAAAGTTTGCACACTCGAGGGACAAGCTGGGGCTCGTGGAGATTTCTCCCTCGGTTGAAAGGGAGGAGATGACTTCCTCAGTTGGGAGGGAGCACTGACATGTGGCATCTTGGACTATGAGTGAGTTGTGGATCTGTATCATGCTAGTACAACTTAGAGATGGTCATACAACTTAGAGATGATGCTTGCATTATGCTAGATATGATCATGCTAGTACAACTCAAATGTGATATAGATGGTTGGAGTTGTTGATACATTGGTCCAAGGAGCATCGTGCTAGTACAACTTAGAGGTGGACATACAACTTAGATATGATGCATTGACATCATGCTAGTTATGTTCACGCTAGTACAACTTAGAGACGATGTTGATGAGTCACATCATGCTAGATATGGTCATGCGAGTACAACTTATATATGATGTATTGACATCATACTAGATATGTCATGCTAGTATAGCTTAAAGATGACCATACAACTTAGAGATGATGCAGGGGGATTGTGTCATGCTAGTACAGCTTAAAGATGACCATACAACTTAGAGATGATGCAGGGGGATTGTGTCATGCTAGATATGATCATGCAAGTAAAACTTAGATGTGGCATACAACTTAGATATGATGCATTGGCATCATGCTAGATATGTCATGCTAGTACGACTTAGAGATGATCATACAACTTAGAGATGACACAGTGAGGCATTGATTTACATCATGCGAGTACAACTTTGAGGTGGCATATAGGTTGGATATGATGCAATGGCATCATGCTATATATGTCATGCTAGTATGGCTTAGAGATGATGTAGATGATACTTTAGATCACGCCAATACAATTTAGATATGATGCATTCACATCATGCTAGTACGGGTGATGCAACTGATGACATTGTTGATGTAGGATGATGTGATTTGATTGTTGTGGAGACTATATGTCCCTGGACAGTAGTTGTATGCTACTGTGGTGGATGTGTTCCATTGGTAGTGACTGTGTGTCACTAGTTAGTAGCCATGTGCTACTAGGAGTGGTTGTGTACCACCAGATAGTAGTTTCATACTACAATGGATAGACACAGTTGTGTTCTATTGGATGGCATTGTTTTGATTTTCATGGAGACTACCACTAGTGTTGGAGGTGATTGCTAACTAGATGGATAGTGAGATGATGCGGAGGCATTAATCGACATCATGTGAGTACATCTTAGAGATGGTGCATTGACACCATGCTAGTACAACTTAGAGATGATGTAGATGGTACTCCACATCATGCTAGATATGATCATGCTAGTACAACTTAGATATGATGCACAACATCATGCTAATACAGCTTAGATATGATCATACAACTTATATATGATGTAGTGAAGAGGATGGTTCTTGGAGCCATTGAGGACATTCAACATCTGTTGGGACAATCATTCTTCTAGGACATATGTCAGGATTAGAAGAATGGTCCTTGTATAACTCTGTTGAGTGAGTGACTTATTCAACATCATGCCCAAATACTCAGATGGAGTATGGCCTTGGGAGATGATGTAGTTGATACTATCAGATGATATTGATAGTGGTGATGTTGCTCACAATTTGATCTAGGTGATCATGAGATAGCCTGTGTGGTTATGACGATGCCACTTGTTAATGCCTCCCTAGCTAGGAGGGAGTGTTGATGTTACAGTAGCTACGGGAGGTATTAACCTCCATGTGTAACCTTTGACTAGAATGTAATATTGCAGAAGCAAGAGAAAACCCTAAACAGATGTGTAAAAACCCTAGAAGACAAGTCATCCTAGTAGAATAAATAATGTTAGAATATTAGCTTCCAGAAAGACAAGTCAGCTCCATAGGAAAAAGATAAACAAAAAATATAATTACCAGAAAGTCAGTTCGGCCCAGCTAGAAAAATCACTAGACAAATTAATATAAATAGAGGACTTGTTAGCTCATTTGTACACCTAGTTAGAGTGAAAGTCTTGTGGAGAGATACAGTTGTAGTTACAACTACAGCTGCAAGGAGGAATAAGGGTGTATGGTCATCTCTTGGTCTTGGTCTCTCTCTAGCGCTATCAAGTGATATTTTTGGTGATGTAATAGCTAAGTATGGCACAAGTTTGAGAGAGTAGTGCAGCTACAGCTGTTGCATTTGTGTATGGTTCTTGTTCTGTGGATATGGAGACTCACTCTTGTGCACTACCCTTGGAGAAGGAACGCTCTACTTGTCTTGAGTTGTTGTTGTAGTTAGTAGCTAGAGTTTATCTGTTGGTTCTGGTATGGATTTTTGGAATAATTCTGTCAAAGATTAAAGGTGCTCGGGGTGGTTGCATGCCTATGGTTGGGTTACAATATTGTGAGGTTGTCTATGGTAAACCGAGCACACCAATTATTTTAACATGAATATGGACAAGTAGTAAGAAATCAAGCAATATTGGTATGTAAAGGGTATGCTCAAGTTGAGGTTATTGACTTTGAAGAAACCTTTTCTCTAGTTGCAATATTAGAAGCAATCAAAATGTTTTTGGAATTTGTGTGTTTCAAGAACTTTGAAGTCTATCAAATGGATGTCAAGTCAACCTTTCTAAATGGAAATTTAGAATAAGAAGTATATATTGAACAACCAGAAGGATTTGAATTGTTAGAAAATAAAGATCATGTATGCAGATTGAAGAAATCACTCTGTGGACTAAAGCAAGCTCCTAGAGTTTGGTATTCAAGACTTGAAAAATACCTACAACAACAAGGTTTTAAAAGAGGAGATGCAAACAAACAATGAAAATATGTCAATCATCGTGGTTTATGCGGATGATATCATATTTGGAAGTAATGATGATAAAATGAGCCAAAAGTTTGCAGAAGAAATGCAAAAAAGAATTCAAGATTTCCATGATAGAAGAATTTCCATTCTTTCTAGGGTTGCATATTTCTCAATCCAAAAAAGGCATATTCATTTCTCAAACCAAATGTATTAAGGAAATGTTGAAGAAATTTGGAATGGAATAATGTGCACTGTCAATACACCCATGATCATGGGATGTAAGTTGAGCGAAGATAATGAATCTCCAGAAGCAAATCAAACATTATACAGGTCAATGATTGGAAGCCCACTTTATATGACAACATCAATGCCATACATCATGCAAGAAGTAGGATTGGTTGCAAGATTTCAATTTGCACCAAAGGAGACACATGTGCAAGCAGTAAAAAGAATATGTGGATATCTGAAGGGCACAATAGACTTTGGCTTGTGGTATTCAAGAAGTAAGGACTTCACTCTAACAACATATACAGATGCAGATTGGGCATGAAGTATTGATGACAAGAAAATTACCAGTGGAGGAGAATTATTTCTAGGTAGCTATCTAGTATCATGGTGAATCAAGAAGCAAACTTCAATCTCTCTATCCACAACAGAACTTGAATATATTGCAGCAACAACATGTCACACACAAGTTCTATGGATGAAGTAGACATTGGAGGATATCAAGGTAGAATGTGATCGACCAATCTCAATCATCTGTAACAACGCAAGTAAAATCAACATTTCAAAGAATCATGTTATGCACTCAAAGACGAAGCATATTCCCATCAAGTACAACTTCCTAAGAGAACATGTAGTAGAGAAAAGTGTCAAGCTAGAATACATTGCCACCAAAGAACGAGTTGCATATATTTTTACTCAACCCCTTCCTAGAGACATATTTGAATATCTCAAAAAGAATATGGAAGTGATATCCCTCTCATCTCGTCAGTAAATGGAAGCACAAGCTCAAGGGGAGTAACCCTTTGTCATTGATGTCAAAAGGGGATTAGTTGCAGATAGAGGAAGAAATTGCAGACAGGGGGAGTGTTACAAAATTGACTAAGGGTTGTCATCAATGACAAAGGGGGAGATTGTTGGAAATATTGTTGTCATCGATGTCAAAGAAATGGGGAGACTACAGATGTCCAAGATAAATATTTCAAGATGGAGATTGTTGGAAATATTGTTTTTGGATTTTTTATGCTCACTTTGGATACCCTATATTTGAAGGCCTTTTTACTCTGAATACCTATCTCAGATGGGAGCATCATATACATGGTTGAAAATCTTATTCTGAAACCTTTCCAATGGTAAATGCCACTCCCTCTAACTCTATATGAATGAGGAGATATGAAAGATTATATCATGTCAACCCAGCTAGAAAGTACAGGTCGGCCCAACCAATTTTACAAGTCGGCCCCATAAGTGAACGTAGAAACACTATAAATATATAATAGATGTGTGCATTTGAAGTGTATCCAAGCAAGAAGAGAAAGCACAAGTGTGCATAAGAGATATGAGGTACACAAGAGGAGTTGGAGAGTATTCTTGGGGTCTAAAGGTGCAAGAGGAGTTTAAAGGGTACGTTGTGGAGGACTAAGGTCTATGATGTTGCAAAGTGCATTGTTTCAAGGTTGTGATGTTGCGGTCTAGAATTATATTATGGGAATGATGATATGAGGTTCGATGGGGCATGAAGGCTAAATATGACTAGGGTTTGAAGCTATGTCTGGGGTATGAAGCAAGGAGAGGCATTGGAGCATGAAAGTTAAGGGTATGATGATGTTGTGAAATGCTTGAGGTATGAAGCATGTAAGTGAAGTCAAAAGTACTATGTGTACAGAGATCTTAGATTGGTACCTATATAGATCTTACTGAGTTGGTGCTCAACTAAGGAGATTGGTGTCTTCAGTAGATTGGTGCCTACACGATATCTTGTTGAGTTGGTGCTCAAATGAAGAGATTGGTGTCTCTAGTAGGTTGGTGCCTACAAGCTTTGTAATAGTAGGTTGGTGCCTACAGACATTTATAAAGATAAGTTTTGATTTTCCCCCATAAGGATTTCCAAATTAAATATGTGTACTATGAATTGAGTTTACATGCATTTATTGTTTTAAAGTTAGTGAATGATTGATGAATGCTCATCTAAAGTAAAAAGTATTTTATATTGATTCACCCCTCGCTCAATATAAGCATAAGTTCAACATGTTGATCGATGCCTAACATTTGCAGCTCATGTAACAATTTTGAGTTCAATTTGAGTCAAATGGTCCAATCTTCTCCCTTTCCCTGTATTTATCTTGTGTCTTTTAATGTTTCCCATTAATTCACGATATAACTACATCCTAAAGTCATTACATTCATAAATCAACTCACAAAAATTACATGTTAATGAACTGAAAGGGATTCATGTTTCATAAGCCCTCTAGCAATGAATATGCCTATATGTGTTGTCAATACAACATTCAATACCATAATAACATAGTGTCCTATTGGTATGCTTCTCTATGGTCCATAATTTCCCACCTTATTGATCATCCATTAAGACCTTTATACACAGTCTCTCCCCATTTCTCTCAATACAGGGATCTCAATACCCCCAACATTGTAAAATCAAAGGAGATAAATGACCTAGAATAATATGAAAAATACATTAAAAAACAAACTACTTTCAAATAAGATAACAAATAAGATAATGTGCACATTCAAATTCAAAAAAGGAATTAAATTAAAACTTGCAAAATTAACACACTAACCAATAAAATAACATGCACATTCAAATTCAAAAAGGAATTAAATTTAAACTTGCATAATTAACACACTTAAAGTAGAAGCACTTGGATTTGTAGAACGCCTATGTAATAGTGATGGTGATGATAGAACTAAGAACCTAGTCAAAATCTGTTGCTACTTCTCAATGGTAGGATTCTTCGATGTATCGGTTGTGCCAATTCTCTACCTACTTGTATTATGCAAAGCCTCATCTATAGAAGTAATATGCTTTTGATTTCACGTGTTTGTTCAAAGAACTAACAATATTACCACTAGTTGGCACTAAACAAACAATTTACTACATCGTGTACATTCCACTTTTGCTTTTCTCTTATCCTTGTATTCTACAAGCATTTCTCCCACCACCTTGAACAAATCAAGATCATGTGTCTTATTGAGATCATTTAGAAGTTTGATTGCTTGCTTAATCTCAAATCGATCTCCAACCATTGTTGTTTGTGTTGCTTCATCATTACATGAACGAATTTGACTATTTACCCCCTGCTAAAATGTTATGTTGATGAGTTGTTGATCTGATATGAGAATTTTTTAAGTTAATAAATGTTCAAGGTGCCAGTGATATTTCCACTGTTCCATAATCAACACCACAATTTTTACACGGGATCTTTATTTGAGGTTTTCCCTTTTCATCATATACTTGGAGACTAAGCTTCTCCCCAACAAATTGTTCCATTAATCTATTCACTTTGTGTCGCCAATATGTCAATACAATAGGATCAATAGATATGCATTGTTGTAAAGACTCTGACACAATTTCAAATCTTGGTTGTTTGTGCATAGTTTCATCCACATGCTTGCCAATGTTTCCAACATTTAGAGCTTTTTCCACTACACTTGATCCAAATGTTTCAATTTCCAATATGTCTAGTTTCCTCTTGATGGCTATAGTTGTTTTTTCCACTGTCCATTTTTCCTCTTGCTTTCGATTTAACGGGTGCCCTTTACTACCAACAAACTTAAAAGGATATCCAATGACTCCATCATCCACGAGTTCATGGTGGATTTAAGAAAATGTAGAATCTTTTCAACCCCTAACTATGCCAAAGACATAATTTCCTTCACTAGGTACAATTTCATATTCCAAATCCATCTAAATTTCTATCCATATGTACCCTTTAGTAATTTAAGAACAATAAGTACACCAACTATTAAGACAACATAAGTTTAAAACGACATGTAGATGTAACGAATTTATAGTTGTCTATAAATTTATGGGATTAAGAAGAAAATTTCAACCTAAATACTTGAAATACTAGACACTAACTACACTTAAATATTCTACTTAAACCATGATTTTACTCTTCCCTTTCAAACCTGCAATAAAATCCAAGTCTCAATATTGAATATGGCTTTACCTCTTATATAAATAAAGGAGAGAGTCCTTTCAATTATTGTTCATTCATCATTTTGTGTTAGAGATGTATACAGAAAGATAATGATAGCCTGAGAAGGTATACCTGGATTCATGGAATGGAGGAAACAAATTCCTCAATCTAAGCCACAACTCCTAAAAATTAGCAAATCGTTTCCCCTACATTCTTGGAACTAGGAAGAGAAGTTGAGTTTGAACTCTCTATCCATTAGACATAAGGAAAAATTCGAATGGGGAGAGAGGAGTTGTTAGAAAAAGTAGCGGGAAAGAGTTTTGAGAGGTGGAAAGTGGAAAAATAGAGCCAATCTCATGATAGACCAACCAACCATGAATTGAAGCTTGTAGACTGAAGGAAAAGCCAAGAAACCAAGAGGATTCTACATAGGCTTGAGAGCACTAAAGGGAGGTATTTCTGAGGGACTTTGTAGCAGCGAAAGAAATACTCCTTCCATTGTGTGGGGTAGACTTGTTCTTGTCCTACTTCTCCCTAGTGGTATCATAGCCCGACTAGGGGGTGGTGTCCCCTGCAGATTACCTACGACTGAGTGGAAATAGCTCGCTCAACTGGTTGTTGGTCGACAATTTTCAAAAGATAAGTTAAAAATCTTTTTTCAGGATCATATGCATGTTTTTGAAATGTTCAATAACTACCACATCTTTATCTTTTTCAAATTCTATCTCAAGCTATTGAAAAATCCATGTAGATTACAATTTTACAAAAGAATTTTAACTCTAGTTAAACCCGTCCCTGTGGAGTAATAAAATATTGATTCGGGTTAAAATCGTTGACAATGAATTGTCTTTGTTTTGATTCCACTGAAATTATATTTATACCCCGCCTTTCTGATCATGCTCTTGTGACAAATTTATAAATACTCGGAACTTGAAATATTGTAGTCAGTGATAGATGGATTGTGTCATCTCTACATTTTTAGCGTGCTTTCCCTCTGCCAAACAACCATGATGGCGTATTTGTATTTTTTGGTATTTACATCAACGAGATTCATTGCAAATCAAACTAAAATTGATTCCTTACTAATGAATTTTAATTGCAAGAGGTTGCACAATGGTATTTACTCAAATATATGATATTTAAATATTTGTTGAGGGTTTATTCAATAGAATTGTATGAGGAAATTGGTTGAAATTATTGCTCTTGAAGAGAAAAACAAGGTTTGGAGCATAGGTTCTTTCAAGATTTGGAACTTTAAGGAGAAAAAATATATGGAAGGAGGTATGACTTTAAACTAGTCAATGATAGTTGACCTGTGGCATCTATACATTATTAGCTTGCATTGAGCATCTATCTTATTTTATGAACATTCAACAATCATCTACAAAGTTTTATGGATTGTTAGAGTGGTTTACATTATACATTTTTTAATCTTTTACAATTCATCATTGCTAGACACACTTGTTAGAGGTTTTTGGAATGATGATTATTTGAATTTGAGGGGTTGATCAAGCTATAGAAAATCATGAGTCTTTTGTTGGTGAAAAAAGAAATGAGAATACAACACTAGAAATGAGAGATATTATAGCAACAACTTCGTGGTCAACAATAACTCATTCAAAGCTTCTAGTAGATTTTGATCAATGGGATATTGAACATTTATTTTCCACTATCGGTGATGAACATATATATATATATATATATATATATATATATATATATATATATATATATATATTGTGTGTGTGTGTGTGTGTGTTGGAGTAATAAAATGGGGGTGTGCTACAACTAGTATGACTTCCCCACAAGCGTAAATATACATTATTTTGCTCTGATCTTAAAAATGTAATTGAATCAAGTTGCTCCTAGAGAGGAGTGTGAATTTACCAGGTAAATGTAAATGACTGTAAGTTTATTTCTTTGTAGTGATATAATACCAGTAATGTCAAAACCCAATGTCTTTTCAAGTGGGTTTGTACCTAAAAATTTAGATCTACCTTTTGCGGAGACTTGAATATGCCCAAATGTTATCCTAGAGTCCTATATTGAGACAAGTTTGTGACATTTGACAGCATCACTCACTTGAACAATGACACGCCTTAACTACATGCCCAATCACGTTCAAAAGATTAACAACTACTATGTTGTAGTTACTTGGTGACCATAAAGCAATGTTTGCAAGTATTTCATAAGTAACCCATCATACCACCATTGTATATTCAGGTAGCAAATTGTAGCAAGGTCTTGTTAGCATTTGTTGTTGTCTCCCTGGCTCTATTCGATCAAAGGCTTACAAGGGAATTATAATTTTTTTAAAATAATACATTTAATTGGCACAAAAAAATGATAATGCTTTGAATGTGGCCATAAATGCTTATTGTACACTTGTTGCATTGATGGTCAAGTGAAGGCACTAATGAAACAATTAACATTGTTGTTCTCATTGTTGTTTATAATTGTTCTCATTGTTGTTTATAACTGCAACATACCTGGTGTTTTCATCTTCTAAAATTATACTTAATTTGACTAATATCTCACTACTTTAGTTTATGGACTTATGATAAAAACACAGATGTTGCTTATTTTCCATTGCCTCATGGTTTAATTCACTTGTGTTTGAACGCTCTAAAAGGATGGTAATTCATGGTTCTAAGACACTACGAGAATTGAAATTTATTGAGTAATTTTCAAAACAACTTCAAATTTTATCATAGAAAGCAAACAAGGACATATAATGTAGTTTTTGTTGTAAGTTTGATGTGATCGTGGTTGAAATGAAAAATAAAATGCTCTTAATGATATTTTTTTTGTGCATGTTTTTTTTTTCTAGTTGAGATATTTGTAATTTAAGTTTGTTGGGCATTTGATAAAGGGGTGGCACACAATTGTACTATCCTTCAATGCTTTGTTAGTTGTTTGAAGAAGCAAGGACTAGAAACATCTATGAAGATATACTAGTTTACACTATGCACATTTCGTATATTAACATATCACTTTTTACTTACAAAAATTGCAATAAGGCGTCAATGTGGATTGGTGGTGGCATTCTTTTTTATTTTTTTGGTGTTATTATTATTGCTACCATACATGGACTTCTGGAAGACAAAGTAGATTGTGAATTACAAAGGTAAGAATCCATTTCTTTTACATAACTGTATAAACAGATCTTGGCAAATGTTCCATTTGAGATGAGTAAATAGATTAAATGGCATGCCACTCAAGGTTGAGTTCCCTTTGAAGGATGCAAACTAAGACTTCTTGGGATTTGAAGTTGAAATAAACAAAAAATAAAAAATAAATAAAGGTTATTTGTATTATTCAATTTCACTGTGGCCCAACCCATACAACTTTCATGACATTCAACAAAGCAATGATATCTAGATTCAAAGAAATTGCAGTAAATCTACAAAACTATTGTGCATGCAAAGCCAAGTCCACTTGCTCAAAAACTTGCGGGGATATTTTCTTACATATTGGTTAAAAATTAGTATATTTCATATTGCTTTTATACAATCATTACAATGCTATAGTAACTATTGCAACAATATTTTGTATTTTTAATTATGGGTATATTACACAAGGAATGGGCTATTGGGTACATAAGGTGTGCCCATTTACTAGCTTAAAGTAAAATGTTTGGGTAGGTTGGGATATTTTTCGCGTGGGGGAATAAAGTAAAAACATGTGCCCTAAAGACTTAGCGTCCTTCCTCTCACAATCAATGGGATCTCCAATAGCTCTTGACAATGGGGCATGAACCCATCGGAAGAGAGGATAGTGAAGGTGCAAAATATCAGTTATAACGAGGGGTAGAGGTTGCATATCTCGGAAGGACTAGCGATATTTTCCAATAGTCATTCAAAATCTGATCAAGGTGCAGTTGCAGCCCATAATCGCCACTTGTGTAGAAAATCCTAGATTTTGGCCTCTAGGTTATCTCGTTCAAGTGCAACAGGGGACTCTCAGCCTCAAAAAGCGATCATGGGTTGGGTAACCTCACAAGAGTTGGGTGGCTCAAGAAGGCATGTGTGGAACAATCAGACCTTGGCACTCGCCCCTTCATGGGTATCTCCTTGCCTTGTGGCGTAAGAACACTTTAATTGGAGGATTTTAAGTATCCTAATCAATCAACCACTAAGTTTTGAGAGAAAAAGTGATAACGAGGGTTTTTTTGGATCCCTACCTCCATAATCCTAACTTAAACTCAATTTTTCTTTTGTGACCTCTCGAGGGAGGATTTTAGTAGGTTCTTAGAGTTGTATTTTAAAAAGTTTTTGAAATTGGGGTCATGAACCAATCTCGTTGCTTAAGGGTTATTAGTATACATATTCTTTTTTGATAGATAGAAGGTTTAAACCAAGAAACTAGGTATCAACATATGGCAACTTTCTGTGAGCTTTTGAAAATGATTGGTTTCTTCTAATCACCAAAAAAAAAAAAAACATTTGAAATGTGAATGCCTTTTAAAACAATGAAAGGTCAAAATGAACATAGAAATGCTTTTTTTTCATTGTAATGACTTGTATGTTAATGATACCACTAAGGCCTTTCAGAAGGAAACAAATTTTCAAGGAAATGTGGCACTTACATTGTTCAATATCACAATAAATCCTGCAACCAAATTTGACAAGCCTATGGCAATCACCGTCACTACAAAAGGTAAAAGGTAATAACAAATGTTAGTCTAAATTCCCTCTACCAAACACATCTATATACAAGTTACAATAGTTGATTATTTTGTCTTAAATTCTCCATTAGTTGTAAAATGTAGAAAGTTCTCAATGGTCAAGCAAGGTTCCAAGGGGATATTATTGACACGTGACAATTCTGAAATGTAGGTCTCTAGATCCCAAGGGATATCTATCACATTTCTTATTCGGTCTAATAATTCATGTATAATGTTTTTGGCCTATGTCTCAAGGTTGTCAAGGGTCTCCAAACATGGGGAAAATTCTTTTGTCCTAGATAGACAAATTCCATCAAGAAAAAATTCATCACTAAAAAACAATGATAATAACACTATCAGACTGTTAAACTTTTAAAATATAAATACATTGACATCCTACAGAGACTGGTTCAAACTAGCATTATTGTCCTCTTGGTTGAACATATTTCTCAATGCAAATCAATGGGCAAACACATCGGCAAGCTAATAGAAACAAGTAAAATTGCGTCCTTGTTTTTCTACTTTTATCCCTATCTCTGTAGAATACATCAAACATTACTGAGCCATGGGAGAAATGATTGAAAATAAGGATTTTATCTATGGAACAAAAACACAGTTTGCCTCACACTTTCAAGGTGTTTGTTAATATTCTCGGTCTATCAGTAAGAACTATAGATTTAATATGTCATGAAATAGGAGGAATACTTTTGCAAGAGCAAAGAAGTAGACTTGACATAGAGATCGAAACTATGTGCATGTTTTTGCGCAAGGTAGAAGGGAAAAGGAAACCAAAATCTTGGCCATTGAGAAGACAAAAGCACAAATTAAAGGCGAGGTAAAACTAGGCACAAAGATTCAAAAGGAACTCTGGCAAAAGTAAAGTGTTTTTGTTGTGGCAAACCTAGTCATTTTGAAAAAGACTGTAGAATCTGGACATTTGATTTGTCATAGTTAGGTGCTTGTATAATTATGGTTAAGAAGAACATGATGGTGGTAATGGAGGACTTAAAAGAACCTCAACTCTTTGATACTTTGCAGAACAAAAATAAATATGAAGATGCAAGGTACATAGACTTGGGTGTCACTAGGAACACGACAAATAACAAAAAATGGTTTGCCACTTTAGATGACAATAAAAGTCATGGGGTAACATCGCATTGGAAGATGACCCAATACACATGGTAAAAGGTCAAGGTAATATTCCTATGAATATGCTTAACAAGTGCATCAAAAGCACATGATGTGTTCTCATATGAAGATGGGAAAAATAATATACTCTAAATATGTCAAATCACAAAAAAACATTTAGTATCCGAACATTTGATTTGTCATAGTTAAGTATTTGAGTCTTGTATAATTATGGTTAAGAAGAGCATGATGGTGGTAATGGAGGACTTAAAATATCGTAAACTCTTTGATACTTTGTAGAACAAAAATAAATATGAAGATGCAAGATACATAGATTTGGGTGCCACTAGGAATCCAACAAACAACAAAAAATGGTTTGCCACTTTAGATGATAGTAAAAGTCGCAGGGTAACATCACATTGGAAGATGACCCGATAGACATGGTAAAAGGTCAGGGTAATATTCCTTACACATGGTAAAAGGTCAGGGTAATATTCCTACGAAGATGCCTAACAAGTGCATCAAAAGCACATGATGTGTTCTCATATGAAGATGGGGAAAAAATCTACTTTGAATATGCCAAATCACAAAAACGCATTTAAAATACAACTTGATGAAAACAAATGCTTTATAAAGGATGTGTAAAACCATAACAAGGTAGTGGCTACAAGTATTTTGGCTGGAGAAACACGACAACAAGCCATAGTGGTTAAAGAGCCAATCATGGTATTATAAATTTATAGAAGTTGAAATCAATCACAATTACCTCTTCTTTAGAAGGAACAAGTACATGTATGAAGCTTGTGTTTGGGGAAAGCAACACAAAAAAATGCTAGAGAAGGTGCATGGAAAGTAAGGAAGCAACTAGTGTTAGCACACAATGATCTTTTTCATCATATAGGTACTTCATCATGCAAAGGTTTAATGCATGTTATTATGTAAAATATAGATCAAATATGCTCTAAACATTCAGAGACTTCATGGATCTATGGTTGAGAAGCAAGGAGGAAACACAATCAAAATTCTCAAAATGGATAACAATGGTGGATTCACATCAAAGGATTTATACAAGTATTGAAATTCACGTGGCATTCACGCACATCTAAAGTTTCCATGTACAAACTCAACAAAATGGTGTTACAAAAAAAAAAAATAACACTACTATGGAGATGACGAAAAGCAAGCTTAAAAGGAAAAAATTGTATTGTTGGGTTGAAGCAGTGCATACAACAAATTTATCGAATCAAAGTTCAACTAAAATTTTCGGACATGTCACACCTGAGAAAGCATTGAGTGGTAAGAAACCACATGTGACTCATACCCAAAGTTGTTAGGTGCAATGCCTATACACTTGTCCCAAAAGAAAAAAGACATAAGCTTCAAGATTAAAATAAGGACAATTGTATAGAGTGCAATGAAGAGTCTAAGGTATATACACTCTTTGAATGGAAAAGGACATCACCAAAGATAGTATAGCCAATATAATTCAAATAATAGAAATATATTGTGGATTATTGATGCCAAAGACGACACAATAAGAACAATCCATGCTAAGAAGGTAGAATCAGTCAAGAATCGAGCTATGATGAAGAGGTAAGTGACAGCAAAGATGATAGTGGGAATACATCAACAAAGCCTAAGAAAACACTAAATTGGTATTTGTAGACCTTGAGGGACTCCAACCTACAAAAGGTGAATGAGGCCAATGAAGGAAGCAGGAAGTCAAGAAGAATGTTTTACAACATGTCAACATTGTTTTGACAACCACAATTTTGAATTAATAAAATATATGTATTTTGAAGATAGGCACGGAAAGAAGGAATGGAACAAAGTAATGCAAGGGTAATAAGATTAGATGCAGAGAAATGTAGCTTGGAAAATTGTGGATTTGCTCAAATGGATAGTGCAATAGGTTGCAAATGTGTCAAGTGGAACATATCAATATCGTTTTGAAAACCACAATTTCAAATTCATATATATATTTCCTTTGAATATGGGCATGCAAAGAAGGAATGGAACAAGGTGATGCAAGGGTGATATGTTTAGGTGCAGAGAAATGCAACTTGGAAAATTGTGGATTTGCTCAAATGGATAGTGCAATAGGCTACAAATGTGTCAAGTGGACCATTCATCATGTGGATATCAAAATGCCTTCCTAGATGGAGAATTGGAATAAGAAGCGCACACACAACAACTCCATGGTTATGTACAAATGGAAAAGGAAAATCTAGAGTGTAAGTTGAAAAAAAGACATTTTATAGGCTCAAACAAGATCCTAGAGTTGTTGAGAAATTGTTAAGAGATATCTAGTTAACAATGGTCATCTAGGCTATAGAATTAAACATATGAATAAAGTCACTTGTTGACTTTAGTCTAAATCATGCTTTAGCGTTGTATTGATAGCTTAAATAATATTTAAGTCATTTTAGGGTTTACACACCTAGGGATTATGTGCTTTAGGTTTCTGTCATTCCTTTACCATAAAATGATATGTGCTCTCTTCATTTTACAATCTAATAATTGTTTCTCTCTTCCAAGTTCTCTTGTGCTCTTGGTTACTTTGTTTTCAATTTCTTTTTTTATATGGTAACAAAGCCATAGTGAAGGGAAGTTTGTTGATATTATGGTAGCTGTGGGAGGTATTAACCTCCACGTGTAACCTTTGACAAGACTATATTATTCTGGGAAGCAAGAGAAACCCTAAAACATTGAATAATAACCCTATAAGACAAGTCGACTCAAGAGAACATTTAATATTGAGTTATTAGCATCTAGAAAGAGAAGTTGGCCCAGTCAAGTGAGATAGAGTAGTATAAATAGAGGGCGCTAGAGCTCATTTGACACTCACTCACTCACAACTGCATAAGACTGGTGGTGTAAAAGTTTGGAGAGGGAGTGCAGTTGCAGCTGCTGCAACTGGGACTTTGGTTTTTGGTTATACTTTCTCTTGGTTATGGTTTGGAATTTCTGCTTGATCTTTGGTTATTCTTTCTTGGTGCACTACCCTTGGAGAAAGGTGTGCTACCTTGGTTGGTTTTTGTTCTGCTTCCTGAATTATTTTGTCTATCAAGGTTAAGGTGATCGAGGGTGACCTTTGTGCCTATGGTTGGGTGACAATATTGCTATATTTTCTATGGAAAAACAAGCACATCTCTTTATTTTATAACAGGTTATGGGCCCACATTATCTTCAGATAGTCTAACCATTGGAAGATAGTTTGGGAAGTTATTTTTTAAGCTCGTTATGGCACCAATTACAACTGCAACTAGTTTTTCTGATTATGCAGCTGCAACAAACCCTAACCCTTGTGTTCGGGCACTTATGATGAATCATTTGACTTAATTCCTTGAGATCCCAGTGCACCCTAGACTAGAGTACATCTTGGTACCCTCAGCTAGCAAAAACTTTAGGTTTGAATTTATGGTCAAAGTCAAAGTCAAAGGTTGACTTATGGTCAAATTGATTATGTGGAAAGTCTAAATTTTAGAGTTTTTATCTTGTTCTAATCATTGAATCTAATCTCTTCTTGTCAAGATGGTATCTAATTCCAGATTGGAAGATAAGTTGGACGATGCTACAAGACTTTAAAAGTATGCACTTGTATATGCTATCCAAGTTATATCATCTAGCAAAACGTGAGTGTGTTTCAAGGAAAAGTATTAGAGACCTTGTCCAAGTTGTAATCTTGGATTCAATGCATTCAGAGGAACAAGCACACCCTCCATAACAGTCAAGGCTTCAGGTTCCAGGTTTGATTAAATTGGTAAGCTTCAAAATTGTGTATATCAGGGGTGATAGTTGCTACATTACAAATTGTGAAAGCAGTCTTTGAAAGATTCTATTATTGCCAAGTGCAATGAATACTAGACTGCATATGAATATTATTGATATAGATGCTTATTGTACTTGTTCGCAAGTTGAATTAAAATCTCCTCTAGATAGATATTTCTTGTTTTCCCTTGTTGTTCTTGTTTCGGGCAGGTACCCTTGTGAAATATGTTTTATGAACAATCCTTGTCGAAGTTGTCATAGAAGAAGTTTATAAGGATGACACAACTACCAGATGGGCAGCAATAAGAATAGATAGAAACAAACTTAAAGAGACTTAGAGGAGTCAGACTCGAAGGAAGTCAGAAATCAAAAGGAAACTAGAATTGGCTTGCGACACTTTGTAGAAAGCAAAGAGAGATGCAACAAACAAAAGCATGGACTCTCTCAGATGGAGGGAGTTGATCACGGAATTCCAAAAGAAGAGCATGCATATTGCTCATTCAAGCATGAAGTCGAGATTAGGAGGGAGCTAATCCCCAATGATATAATCCATTGATGAAGAATCTGTAAGGACTATGAAGTATTTATCCATGTTCTTCATTGGAAGTAGTAGCCACGATAAACAACACGTGTTCAGTTTGACTCTAGAAGAAGTCTTCTTCGAAGAGAAGCCTTTAATATCCTTGGTTGTCCATCTACATTTATGTTCCTATGGCGGAAGTTTGGAGCCTTCAGGAAAGAAGGGCATGTAATCTATAGAAGATTCCATGGAATCCAACATTGAAGAAAAACATGAGGAAGAACATGAAGATTCCAAAGAAAAGCCAAAACAACCAATTGAACCAGTTTGAACCCACTAGAAGCAGTCAAGCAGAAGGAATAGAAGGAAGCTATGATTGTGTAAAAGACTTGAGCATTGCTATATACAAGGCGAGACTCAGGGATAGAGGGTTCTCCTAGTAGGAGGGAGAAGACTACGACGACAACTTGTT
>ML791667.1:618020-634730 GCA_009831015.1 Picea engelmannii
ACTGTTTCATACTATCATATGATGCTTTCTCTCTCACCACCTCAACAATTTTTCCTATGTTGCATTGGTTTTCAGGATGGGGGGATGGCGGGGACAAGGGGACGAGTTTTCGGGATGGCTAGAGCACACCCCCAAATTTTTCAAGGGACGACAATAATATATATATATATATATATATATATATATTTTAAATTTAGAATTCCCCATTAAGTTTGAGAAATACACACACACACAAACACACACAAACACATATATAATATTACTTTTTTAATGATATCACTTTATTTTTAAACTATATGATTTAATCTAAATATTTAATATATAATACTAACCTTTTTTTCTCCGTGTAATGCATTTTCCGGGAAACCCACTGAGCACTGCCCCTCATTCCGAGGATGGTGCCCAGGGTAAACCAAATTCTTAGAAGCTCGAAGCTTTGTCAATAATATACTCATTAAGAGCTCAACATGTCACTTGTGGGAATTGAACCTGGGTAGGGAGGATAACACTCCTCCTCTCAACCACTCGTGCTAGACACAATTGACATATAATATTGACTTATACGAAATAATAAATATTTTAACAAAATATAAAATTATAAATATATATTATATTATTATATGTAAATTTAGTAAGTCTATAATATAACACTCGGGTATTGGAATGACAATATAACAAATGTGTTAGCATTGGTAGCTCATAGGTACTTTTGCATAGGCGATGCCCAGCATGCGGAAGTGACCGAGCACATTTCTCCCTAGTGACTTTATAATGTGTTTTTACAAAGTAACTTTATAAAGTGATTTTATAAAGTTGGGTCTTTTAATTTTTAAATGTAAAAGTGACTTTATGATGTTATGGGTCACTTTAGTGACTTAAGTGACCTCAACGAATGATTAAGTCATGACCGTTGATCTCAAGGGAAAGTGAAGAGTCACTCAAGGGAGATCAAGGGTTAGCGGGGTTACATTTCGAAATTGATTAAACTCAGCTCACGAGGGAGAGAGAGGGCACACATCTTGAGGAGAGCTTGGAGGGAAGGTGAAGGGTCACGTTTTCCAAGAGAGGTTTCTTAGCTTGGAGGGAAGGGCAGCATCAAGGTAGATTGGCATGCATCCCTAGGAGAGGGATTGGCATGCATCTCTAGAGATATTGCAGCATTAAATATTGTTCATACAGTTGCTACAGGAAGGGCCGTACAGCAAGAGAAAGGCATGAAATTCGAGGCAGCTAGCTCTGTTACAGTTTGGCATGAATTCCAAGACAATTTTGTTGGAGTATTCCATATAGCAGGGTACTGTACTGGACAACAGCTCCCTTGCACAATTTTCTAGAAGTTTTATGGCTGTTTGCTGACTGTACTGGGCCGTACAGCCAAGGCATTCTGTTCAGAATACAGTTTGGCACTGTTTTCTAGAGGGATATTATGCTGGAGAGTGAGATAACTCTGTGTATTTCATGCTGATATAATTGCTGTTGTAAATCTCTGATTTTCCCTAGAGATGAATAAGAAATTATCTCCTTAAATTGTCATTTTTCCTGTGTATTCTTCAAGGGGCATTGCTCAGAATTTCTGATGCCAAATGTGTGATTTTGGCTGCTGTTATAAATTATTTCCGCTGCTGATTTAGTTTCAGATCTATGTCATTCAGTGTTTCTGTTCATTAAGTACAATTCAGAATTGGGTTTATTGCTTTACTATTGAAGCTTAATAGGAGGTTGAAATCTGAAGTTTGATATAGTGAGTTTCTGAGCTATATTTTCAACATGGTATCAGAGCTAGGTGAAGTTTAGTGGGCAGCTTTGGCACTTGGGATAGCAAGTGATTTGCTGGGGCATTTGCTTGGAAGAAGGGGGAAAGAAGAGGTTCTTTGTCAGGTGGACAAAGATGACTTCCAAAGTCAGATACGAAGATAGGTTGGAGGGGATCTCCAACTACCTACAGTGGAAGGTTAGAATCACAAGGGTTCTCTAGGAGAACTAGTTGTGGTCGTTTGCGAATACCATCGTGCTAGTACCTCTGTCAGATCCCATGAAGTGAAGGAAGCCTCGACTTAGAGTTGGTGCGGATAGCTCTCAAAGGCTTCACCAAGGGGTGGGATGTTTTCGTGAAGTGCGTGGTGGGGAGAGAGAAGCTCTCTGACTAGAGCAGATTGTGGGATGACTTTACAGAGGAGGAGATCTAGGAGGGGTCTCAGGAGAGGGCAATGGATGGTGCAGACGACAAGAACGTTGCTCTTATGGGAAAGAGCAATGAGAAGAAGAAGGACATGAGCAAGGTGAGATGCTTTGCATGTCACAAGATTGGCCACTACGCTAGTCAGTGTCCGAACAAAAAGGAGAAGAAGCCGGAACCAGAGGTGCCGACATCAACAGAGATTGCAGAGTTTGTTGAGACATGAGTGGGATTTTTCTCTCATGACTGGTCTCTTGGGCAGTGGTTGCCTAGTGTTCGAGGACATTGAAGTGTGGTTTGTGGACAGTGGAGCTTCCCGACCTATGAAAGGGATGAGGTTAGTGTTCTTGAGTCTTTCATAAACAGACTCAGACTGTTGTGTGGGTGTTGGTACTGGCCCACAACTTACAGTGAAGGGGGTTGGAAGTGTTAGACTCCAGCTAGAGTCAGGAGGCTTTCTGGAGGTTGTCGGAGTATTGTATGTTCTAGAGATGATGGTTAACTTACTCTCAGTGTCATCTCTGGAGGTTGATGGATTTGGAGTGGCATTCTACCGTGGTCAGGTATTTCTATATCCAGAGGGAGCTACTCCAGACACAATAGTGATGCTTGGTGTCAAGTATGAGAGGTTGTACAGGTTGTTGGGTCGACCTGTGTTGGGGTCCAGTGGATTTCTGGATTCAGATTCTGTGTTGGAGAGTGGGCAGGTTGCACGGGAGAGAGAGTTGATACCGGGGACTCAGTCCTCTTCCGGGACTTTCAGAGGACTCAACATGCATGAGTCGACACATATGGATGCTCAGGAGAGTGTGTAGTCTCCTAGGAGCATGTCTTCATTTCGTGGAACAACAGAGGTAGCAACAGAGGTTTCCAGTGCAGTGGGAGTAGTGGTTTCGTGTTCAGAGGGAGCAGAGACTTTTAGCACAGGAGGAGCAACTATGGCAGCTGATGAGTTGGAGACGGATTCTGGTGGTGATACCAAAAGTAGCTCTTGCTAAGAGGGAGTGTTATAATTGGTAGCTCGGAGGTACTTTTGCTTAGGCGATGCCCAACATGTGGAAGTGACCGAGCACATTTCTCCCTAGTGACTTTATAATGTGTTTTTATAAACTAACTTTATAAAGTGATTTTATAAAGTTGGGTCTTTTAATTTTTAAATGTATAAGTGACTTTATGATGTTATGGGTCACTTTAGTGACTTAAGTGACCTCAATGAATGATTAAGTTGTGACCGTTGATCTCAAGGGAAAGTGAAGAGTCACTCAAGGGAGATCAAGGGTTAGCGGAGTTACATTTCAAAATTGCTTAAAGGCAGCTCATAAGGGAGAGAGAGGGCACACATCTTGAGGAGAGCTCAGAGGGAAGGGCAGCAGCAAGGGAGATTGGCATGCATCCCTACGAGAGGGATTGGCATGCATCTCTATAGATATTGCAGCATTAAATACTGTCCGTACAGCTGCTATAGGAAGGGCCGTACAGCAAGAGAAAGGCATGAAATTCGAGGCAGCCAGCTCTGTTACAGTTTGGCACAAATTCCAAGACAATTTTGCTGGAGTATTCCGTACAGCAGGGTACTGTACTGTACAGCAGCTCCCTGGCACGATTTTCTAGAAGTTTTGTGGCTGTTTGCTGACTGTACTGGGCCGTACAGGCCGTACAGGCAAGGCATTTTGTTCAGAATACAGTTTGGCACTGTTGTCTAGAGGGATACTGTGCTGGAGAGTGAGATAAGTCTGTGTATTTCATGCTGATATAGTTGCTGTTGTAAATCTCTGATTTTCCCTAGAGCTGAATAAGAAATTATCTCCTTAAACTGTCATTTTTCCTGTGTATTCTTCAAGGGGCATTGCCTAGAATTTATGGTGCCAAATGTGTGATTTTGTCTGCTGTTATAAATTATTTCTGCTGCTGATTTAGTTTCAGATCTATATCATTCAGTGTTTCTGCTCATTAAGTACAGTTCAGAATTGGGTTTATTGCTTTACTGTTGAAGCTTAATAGGAGGTTGAAATCTGAAGTTTGATATAGTGAGTTTCTGAGCTATATTTTCCACAAAATGTTATTTATATATTATATAGGTCTAAGGCAGTGGTAGAGGAGCTAATATTAAGGCTAGCCATCGAATACAAGTTACAGAGCTAATATTAAAACTAACTGCTGAATGCAAGCCACGGGAATATGTAGAACACAGTTGGGCATCGACTTTGCAGACTGCAAAGGCCCGTTGTTCATTCTAGTGTTGTCACGAAGGCATGTAAGTATTCCTTAATCTGAAAAACAAGCAGGCAACAAACAGATTTGAGGGGGTTACACCCTCTTTCGTTAATCATATTCTGAAGATGGCGTTCAGGCATACCTTCTAGCATGAGAACCGTAGATTATGCAGAATGTGGTAGAAAGTATGCACATAAAGACGGGCTGTTCATTCTAGCGTTCAACGAATCCGAAGATCTTGGCTTATGTTCCAGCATGACTACTTACTCATTCAATGCAGATTTAATGACTGAGGTCAGAGCCTAGAGGCATGACAAATTATATTGATTTGGAGCCGGACCATTGTCAGGAATGTATTGGGTATGATCATGACTTCCCCATGTCCTCGATGAAGTTTCTGGTGAATTTAGAATGTTCCCTAGGCATCTCTAGGTTCCCATAACTCTAGAGCGATATGTATGAGGGGTTTTTCAATGGGGATGCATCCCTGTGCAAGATAGGATTTTCCATATTGTGATCATGTTGCATAGGATTTGGTTATGGGTGACTCTTACCAAGGCTGCAATATTTATTCGTTTCTAGCTCTCTAGTCAAGTATGTTGTTCACTAGCCAAGGTGTTGGAACTAGTTGGTATGCTAGCGTTACTTCTCTTCTCCCACAACTAAATTTGGACGTTTAGAAGCTCCCTAATTTAGAGTTCTCTGTTAGTGCTCCTAATCTCATCGGAAGGGATGTTAATGGAGGTATTTGAGAGGAAATGTACAAATCTTATTTGATAGTCACATGGATTGAGCCAAATGAGTTCCTAACTCCAAAACGTTGCTATTTCCACACCTACCAATGTTTTTAGGATGGCCTCTTCTGCAATCTAGAATATATCAGAATGCAACTATCATGTAGCTTGAAAGTTCCTTTGGCATAACTTCGTGTCTGTTTCCATCAGCTATGTATGGAGACAAATCATCATCTTCTACAGGGGCATTCAGTTGCAGACGTTGTATTTGGGAACCCGAGTGTGAGGATCGTTTCATTTTTAGATGTCCTATTTATTATGAGACCCATGATTGGTACCTGTACTTTCTTAGAGATTCACATGGCTCCTTGAGGAGTTTTGTGTAGTATGAGGGCCAAAGATGTATCACCCTGTTCCTGTGCAAGATGCTACATCTTTGACAGAATACCTTCAGTCTTCAGAGGTAGCTCCTCCCATATGACCAGTTTTAAACTGGTGTCACTTCCTATTTTCAGCCTCTAGATGGTCCATGCCACAAGAGGTCTTGTGGTCAGGCTTCCACTTTGAAATTGGTGAGATAGCATAGACTTCAGAGTCCCCAGTGAGTTGCCAGCAGGAATATCATCATCATCCTTCTCCTAGCCTTGGATATGAGGATAACTCAGCTAATTTTCATTGGCTGTTAGTAGTTACTGTTTTAGGGATTCTGTCTTGGTGCCCTCCTTGGGATCCTTGCCCCCCTTTTCCCATTTAGGCTTTCTCATGCTTCATTGTATTTCTTGTAAAACTTGCTTTATTTTTTCTTTGTTTTATTCACTCTACCACATTAGATGCTTTAGGTAATCCCAACATAGACTCTAATCATTGTACTTATTGCAGTCCCATTGGCCACTAGTGGAGATTGATATTTAAACTAAATTTAATATATATTAGTTTTTGCCTATTTTTCTGATGTAAAATACCTAATAATTAAGATATATTAATACATAAGGTCCTAACATATAAAGTAACATAATGATATATTAGGTATATTACAGCTGACTGCATTGCTCATTTAGTGACATCAATGTAACGTCTGTCTTGATTTCATCATGGCAACTATTGTCTCTCTAAAGATAATATGAAATATATCTTTATATGTGCTGATGCAGACATTTTGTGGGTAGAAGATTGCTCATGCAGAATAGTTTGAAGATGCTTTAGTCTCTCTCCACTGATGCCTAACCATGTACTCGTTTTCACCATTGTTACTAACTGTATTGGCTCATTCTCTTACATTGATGTAACTTCTGGCTTGATTCCAGGAAGGCAATTACCCTGTCAATCTAATGGTACTATGAAATATGATGTCTTTATATTTGCTGATTAAGACATTTTGTGGATTGAACATAAAACAGATTATATCAGGCGTTGAGTATTGCCACAGAAACATGGTTGTTCATCGTGATCTTAAGCCAGAAAACTTATTGCTAGATTCCAAATGGAATGTTAAGATTGCAGACTTTGGCCTTAGTAATGTTATGCGTGATGGACATTTTCTTAAAACAAGCTGTGGCAGCCCAAATTATGCTGCCCCTGAGGTATGATGTTCCCGTGGATCCTCTATGTAAAGGCAGAATCTAAGCTGATTTAAAGATATAGTAAAAGCTAATCTTATACTTGTTGCAATAGATTTGTTCTTTGTTCATTTTGCATTAGAGCATGCTTGAATTTCTGGCAGTAACTTTGAGGCAACTTTGACAGGTAATCTCAGGTAAATTATATGCAGGGCCGGAGGTAGATGTTTGGAGTTGTGGAGTTATATTGTATGCACTTCTTTGTGGAAGTTTGCCATTTGATGATGAAAACATTCCAAATCTCTTCAAGAAAATAAAGGTACAAGTAGCACTATTATTTTCCATGGTTGTATGTTGAGTAAAAATATTTAGGAGTTTCTTTCTAATGATTTATTGATCCTGGTATTCATTCATCAGGGTGGAATATACACACTTCCGAGTCATTTGTCATCTGGAGCAAGGGATTTGATCCCAAGGATGCTTGTTGTCGATCCCATGAAAAGGATGACCATTCCAGAGATTCGTCAGCATCCCTGGTTTCAAGAGAAACTTCCACGCTATTTGGCGGTTCCCCCACCTGATACAATTCAACAAGCAAAAAAGGCATGGGAACACTCTGTATAACATTTCCTTTCCTCTTGATTAAACCCCACGATCTCTTTTCCCTTTGCTTTTAACTTGCCTTGGATACCCATGCATCTTATTTAAGCTTTTAGTGGTTGATGTTTTCTAGCTTTAGCTTTTATTTATTTCTGTTAGTATTTCTATGAAATTGATGAGTTCTTTTTTTTGTAATTTCTTGCTGGAAGGCTTGCAGATTTTAAATTATGGATCATCCTTAAATAGGGAATTGTTCCTCACCTCAGGCTTAAAAGATTTGTATCTTATTTTTTGTTCTGAAACTTTTAGTTCTTTTATTCCTTCACATTAAGTTCACCTCGATTTTAGCAAAACATGAAAATTGAAAAAAATATTACAATAGAGAAATAATATGACAACTGTCAAACATAAAGTATTCCAATTGAGAGAGAGGAAAGCTAATTATATACAGGAAGAAAAGATCATGTCGTATATTTGAATTTTGCCATAAACTATGATCTTTTTCCTTTAGATAATTTACAAAATCAACTTACAGCAGTTTCTCTTAGCTTCTTATTTTGTTTTGATTTTCCTCTCCAGACAGGAACCTCCAACTGTTATGCATGGGATGTTCCTTCTAATTTAAGTGCGTTCAACATGTTTTTAGGTGGGTGAGCACATTTCAATATTTTTTAGACCTTAGAGCGTCCTAATTAGCCAGTTGTAATTAAATTCATTTTCTTTTGTAGTAAAAAATATCATGTAGATAGTTCCCTTGTTTTTGAGGCCAAAGGGCTTGGCTGAGTATAACCGAAATCCAGATTTCCCAATCTACATATTTACATAAAAGTGAATAATATTTGCGCAGGTGCAAAGTAGCTGCATTATGGTGAATATACATATTTTTTGTCAAGGTAAATGCGTTTTTGATATGCAGGGTGGTATGAACCCCAACTTCACATTATCAATGTAAATGATGAAACCAGTGTAGTTTGACTCGGCCAAGCTGCATGAGAGATCTAACAATAAACTAATCCTTCTAGGAGAATGCTCCATAACCAACCTCAAAAAATAGCAAGTGGTCCACAAAATGCATGTAGCCAATCCACATGTGTGCATCCCTAGGTAACCAACTCCATGGATGAATGTGCAAGGTGCCAAGTAGATGGAGTGCTCCACAAGAAATGAAGTAGTCAAACCCCAAAAAAGTAAGCGGACCATCTCGAACAAGACAAATCCAAGGAGATAAGGGTGAATTATTGTTTTAACCATGGCAAAACTCCATAAAATAATAAAATACATACCTCCAAGAATAACTAGAAATGTCTCCACAAGTGCGCCTTCCAAGGATATTCTCCAAATATAGTAAGAAGATCACGCAAGGGCATGCAAACGCTAGACGTGTGGCTCTCCAAGTATGCCACATGCCTCTCAATAAAGGCCCTCCATAACCACCTCAAATAAAATAATAATAATAATAATAATAATAATAATAATAATAATAATAATAATAATAATAATCTAATTTTAAGGTCATGGCCAAGCCAGACACCAAATTGGTGTATGAGACCCCCTTGTTTGTGGGACAAGGGACTCCCTCTCTGTAGCGATTTGACTGCTAAGGTCAACAGAGGTATACATACCCTACCCCCCTCTGGATTTGAACTTGTGACCTCTTAGGAGGAAACACCCGTTCTTAACCATTAGGCCCACTCAGGAGGTGAGGGCACTCTCCAGTGAAGGTCAAAAGATGACTAGTGTAGCTTAAATATCCATGCAATAAAGATGAGAGAGCACATAGGAGAGGTGTGCCCTAGAAATTTGTGCCATGTCACTACCTCAAACACCCAACAAGTAATAAAATATCTCCATGTGAAGTGCGCCCTAGGAAGAAGTGCCAAAATTGGTTAGACCTCATCAATATTCGTGCCAAAACCACGTGTTGTTTCCCAATACCATCAACTAATTTCACCAAATCATGTGCACAAGGGATAGTGCACCCTAGAGAAATATGCCAACCTCTCCATCAATAGTATAATCATGAATGCCTTGGAAATTGTGCTCATGAGAGGAGTGCACCATAATAAAGCCTCAAATAACCCCTCCTAGTGTGAACACTGACCAAGTGAAGTAGGGCGCTCAAGCTATTAACCTCGGATTAATTTAACCACTGAATAGTTAAATCAACCTCAACATGTGTGCAAAAAAGTTAATGCTTAAATAAAACCATAGTCCAACCTCTCAATAGTCACCAATTGATGAAATCAACACGAACATGTGTGCAAATAGGGGAGGGTGCGCTCCAAAACGTGTTTTACCATGGAAATAAGATGTATCTCCTAGCAAAGATCACCATGACGACAACATACTGATAAAATAGAAGCTCAACATAGGTTTGAACCTAGGGCGCACCACCAAAGGACTAAAGCACGATTAATACCTCATCAAACCTTAGGAAAGGCTTGATCATCAAAGATGTATGTAGTACCCGCCCTGACTAACTCAAACTTAGGAAGAAGTACATCCACAAGGGTACTAACATCATCAAACACATTCCACCTAGGTGATATCCAACGAATGTTACAATGTCAAGTCATATCACCTAGGGAAATCCCACCAAGGCAAAGTGCACAACCACAAGACATGCATCATCTAACCACATCAACATCATAAGAGAAGGGGACAATAGAAATGCTAACCCATCCAATCATCAAGTATGTCCCCACCACACATTAACATAAGAGGACCATGTAGAATGCCCATCCTGTTAGTGACTGTAGTTCGGACAAGTATTTCCGCAAGAGTGTCTACTTGTGGAAATCATCATTAAATGTATCCTATGCTTTTTCTAGAGTTCACTTTATTAATTAATTAAGAAAGTGAACGTCTTTTATTAAAGTGACTAAGTTGGGTCATGTAGTGATTTAATTAAAAGAGAGCCATTGATCTCACGGATTTGGGTCAAGTCAAAATTATAAAAGACAGAGAGGGCAAAGAACATAGACATAGAGAGCATTTATTCACAATTCACGTGAGTAAGTGAGGAAAATCAGAGATCTGATTTTCAGCCATTGGCAAGTAGAGAACATGGTAGTAGCAGTTGCACACAAATCGAGGTTGCATGCAGATCGAGGCAGCACGCAAAACAAGACAATAAAGCAGATCCATACAGTCGTACGGATCCATACATCAGGTCAATACAGTCCATACGGACAGCCTCAGTGATCAACAAGCATGCAAATCAAGGCACTGTAATTTTTAGGTTTGCAGTGTGTATTTGTGGTTTTCTTTCTCAGAGCTATTTTCTCGAGTATTGGAGCTCTTGTAGGTTCCGAAGTTATTTGAATGAAGAACTGATTTAGAAGAGCAGAAATAGTTTTGTACTGTGTGTGATTGCTTTTCTAATTTCTGCTGCAAGTAAAGAGTTAATAATTCCAGCAAAGTAATCTAGATCTGATCTGTTTGTTTAGATTGCTGGTTTTAGAGTAATTAACACCTCCTAGTGAGACAAATAATACCACATCATTATGCAAAAGTCACTAGGAAACTCCAACAATATCATGAAACATCTACCTCCTAACACCATCATCATCTAACCCCTTGGGGGCTTAGACACATCATCCAAGAACAAGATGTAGCACATCCAAGATAAGCAAGTACACCACAATCATACCATAATGAGAGAGCATGTTCTATACCATCAGATATGCAACCAAGTGATGATCAACAAGGCAAGCACATGTGAGAAGACACTAAATCAGCAAGCACAATCATTTGACCAAGGAGGAGTAAAGCTCCTCCAACCAAAGACCTCCATCAAATGATCCAATGCCATGAAGAGCAGGGGCTACATGAAGATGTATCCCCCAAAAGTTGGTTCAAAGTTCCAAGGTACTAGTAGCAAATCTCCATCAATGTGATGAAAATCACAATGTAGAACCTCATACAATATGAGGTGTAACACATAGTAAATAGGATTCTCTGTAATTAATCATGTTAGCTTGGTGGCATTATCTTTATCTGGTTGTGGAGATTTGGCTTGGTTCTGGGTTCTCGAGTGTTTGGCAAGATTCCTTCGTATTGTGTGCATCATATTTTGAAGTCTTTTGACCTGGTTACTTAATGTAAAACGTCAATGCTTTTTGGTAACATACTTTCCTTACTTCTTTTTTTGGATGTTTCTGTTTCTTGCCCTTTTTTCATTATTTTCTTGAGGGTAGAACCTTAAACACCATATGATGTATAATGTTGCCCTTGCTAGTTAAATTTTATGAATTGTTCTTCGAGGTGGGTGGTATAACTTATAAGTGCACAATTTGCATCAACCTATCAACACCTAGCACCATATCCATCTCATTGAGTGGTAGAGCATAGAATCCTATTTGAAGTTCCAATTCTTGTATTTGAACTGAGTTTTTATGACATATTCCTACCCTTGACCGTTTGTCCATAAAGAATGTGAGTGTGAGGTACTTGTTGGGGTACACAAAAAAGTTTCGCTGCTTAGCGAAATTGATGTATATACAGTTATGAGTACTGCTAGAATCTACAAGTATTGTTATATTTCTTTAAGCATTAGGGTCTTTGGTTGTAATTTCCTCATCATGGTTGTAGGTGGATTTGTAGGTTTTCTTTCCTAGTGGGATTTGCTTTTTTAACTTTACTTTATGTACTATGTAGAAACGTTTTAATTTATATTAATAAATTAACTTTATAAGATAAGCCAACTTTGGTATATAAATTCCAAAGTGAAGAAAAAATGAAAGATTTGAAGGGGCATGATTTAGGGAAAAGTCACGTGTTTACAAAAATTTGCACTGAAAAGTATAGACAAGTAAGGGAGAGATGGTGGCTTATGGAACTAACTGACAAGGGGCAGTGCGGAATTAACGGAGATGTATGAGGTTGTATGATGGTATGAAGTCATGTAGGAACTAATTGGGTTGTATGGTGGTACGATCATACAAAAATTACAGATTAGCTGTTGAGTACAGATTGTACGACAACATAAGACAATTGCATGCAACAGTTGGAATTGTATGGCAGTAGCAGGTGCGACGGCTATATAGATTACTTGTACGACGAATAGAGTTTAAAATGCTAGTATTAACCCTTGAATTTGCAAGACTTTGTCTCTGATACTAAATGGGATAAACAAACCTGATTATTATGAGATTGCAAGAATATTTCTACAGTTGTATAATGATATATTGAGTAATAAATGTTTGATGATTTACAATGAGCCTCGTGAAGGTGTACTTATATGCATTGACTGGTCATGAGGTGAATGGGTGTGTCATTTGTCCTTTCACTAAGCCTAATGATTAATATAATTTATTTATTATTATTATTATTTATGTTTGTTACAACCCTCACCTCGTGACTGTATACCTAAATACCGTCACAAGGATCATTGTAAATCATCCAACCATTATCCAATCATTTGTATAGATCTTTGTAGATATATTTGAGTATTTGTAAAAACATTATTTGTGCTTCTTACAAGATACATGCATATGCAAATACATGCTTGGCTTAAGCCTGAAGCCAAATGAGTAAATTATATATACATATACATGCATGCCAATATGCATGTCTAAATCAAGTTTCTTGAGTTTGCGGGTGGAGTGTAGGGATGGGTGGAAGTTTGACTTTTTTAGAAGTTTGGTTCACTAGGGGTACGTGGCACTATTTTTATCACTGTTGCAAATATCGTTTTGAGGGAATATATCGTCGGGGAAAGAATATATACATATACATGCATGCCAATATGCACGTCTAAATCAAGTTTCTTGAGTTTGTGGTTGAAATGTAGGGATGGGTGGAAGTTTGACTTTTTTAGAAGTTTGGTCTGCTAGGGACATGTGGCACTATTTTTATCACTGTGGAAAATATCTTTTTGGGGAATATATCGCCAAGAGGGTTCATAAAGAAACTTATTGGAAATATTGGAAATTCGGCAAGTATTAACTTGGACCTAAAAAACTGGGAAAAATTGGCAGTGTGAGAAACTAGGAAAATGAGAAGAAATTGTAGAAATTTTCATCACCGATTTTTAAAAACATTGGTAGAATTCTGCTAGATGATAGAGTTACAGGGAAAAATCTTGTATTAAAACAAGGTTTTTAGGGATCATTGGTAGGGTGCATATGATATTTACACATCCACATGTTGATAATAAATTATAATAGTACATGAAAAATATTGCACTAAAATATGTTAATTAACGTTTGGTCTCTTGACCTACTATGTTGTTATTTAGCTCCTATGCAGTATTTAGTAAGGTGTTGTGTGACCCAGGATGGCTTTGGTGTGCCTTTGGTCCATGGTTGATGCTAAGTGGTTCTCAGAAGCATTGGAGTACACACTGAAGTTGTTGGTGTAGTATTGGTGCCCTCTTTGAGTATTGCATAAGTCGAGATACAAACACTTAACTTCCATGCTGCAAAAATATGCAGATCTATATAAATATATACACCGAGTTTACTTGGGGAGTGTCCCTTATGTTATCCATCGCCCTGGGGACTTAGGGACACTGGGAAACATCCTAGAATGATGTTAGACATGTTCCAATGTTTTACAGCAGATGGACCTATATGGTTGGGGTGTGCCCCTGAGGCACGTTTGTGTGCCCTTGATTTCATCGTTTCTTCCTTTTTTCTTACATTTTTTCCTTGAGAAAATAGATTGAACTACTAACCCCAATCTTTCTCAATGTAATCCTCTAACCGTGCTAAAAACATAACCTAACCCTTCCCATCAACTGACCATAAAGCCTCTCACTCACAAACAACAAAAAGACTATTCTTTTTAATTAAATGGGATTGTATTTGAGCAAGGGCTGATTTTTAGCAGTGAAAATATACTTTTGGCTTAGGAGAGGACTAAGCTTGACATTGATGGTCACAGTTTGAATCCTGGTGTTGAATGTGTTGTTTCATTGTATTTCATTTTTTGGGCTGGTAAAACAAGATTATATTATCAAGATAAAGAGTACAAATTTGTCAAGGGAGGTATTCCCATGTTTTCAAAAAGGAAATCCAAAAGAACAAAACACCATTGAAATTGGAACTAGCATTCCAACACATACTAAATTTAACAATCAACAAGACTTTTGAGAAGATAACCAAAGTAGTAAAAATGGTCCCTACCCATTGCCCTTTGAACTACTTTGGATTTCACTGTCCGAGACGATGCCATGAAAATCTAATCAATTTGTCATGAAAACCTTGTTAAAGCTCTTGAATATGGGCTATTTTCCTAATAAAGCCATGTTTAAATATCTTTCTCTAGATGGATTCTCTCATGTTGGAGCTAGGGTTTAATAGAGGAATCTTTAGTTTCAAAACCCTTGATGTCTTCTTTTTAATCAAGCCCTCTTCTTATGAAGGTTCTCTTTCCTATTACATCTTGGATTTTCATAAGTGGGAAACTTTCAAATTCTTTGGATGCTTCTTTTCAGAATTGATGCCCATCTTCCCGTTCTCTTGATTTACTATATTAGATTTTTGCATATGCGGGGATACACAATTCTTGGTAGAGAGATTTCTTCCATCATCAATTTTACTAGAATTAAAAATGATGAATTTTCCCAAAGGGTTACCAATTACGTTCAAGACCTCCTCATTCTAGAGATGAACCAACAAATTGAAAAGTCCATCCCAAACAAGGGCTACAGATATTGGCATAGTCATAAGGTCAAAAGTTGAAAACATTCTTATAGGGGAACACTAAATTTGCCCCAAAATCATGGGCATTCTTCCATGTTTCATGCTCCTTCCGGTTCTCTATTTGAATAATGAAAAAGCCCTTCACACAACGCAACATGTTATCATAGATTTCAATCCCATTTTGAATGAGTTAGGCCATCAGAGGCCACTGAAGTGGTAGAGTAGGGCACTTTCCTAAAAATCTTCACAACTTTCTCTAGATAGATTAGGGGAAATTTGACATGGTTGGAATTCTAGCTTTTCAACTAGAAAATTACTAAGAGATTAGGACAAAGATTGAGCGAGAGCATTGGACCCCTTCGCAACATCCTTGAATGAAGTTTGGAAAACAACTTGAGGACAAATTGTTGTTTGCAATAATGGCATGAACAATTCATTTCTCTTCATAAGGTTGTGGSTAGACTAATTCTTATAGAGACATGAGCTCTTGTTAGGGTCTGGTCYAGACAATGCCTTTCTTAGATGAACATAGGGAGGCAGGCACCAATTGACTTATATGATACTTGCCCAAAGCAYAATTGGTGCTCGGGCCCATTTTAGAGGAATAACAATGTATCCACGAGGAAACTATGTTATTGGACTTCTTTCGAGGCATAACTTCTTTTGAGGCATACTTCCAAAGGATTTTGAAAATGGTTGACTCTTACATATACACAACAAATATTCATTGTGAGAGACAAGAAAATAACTTGTTTAGGCCTAGACAATGCATTTCTTAGATGAACGTGAGGAGGCAGGTAGTAAATGACTTATATGATCCTTTTCCAAAGCACAACTAGTGCTTGAGCCCATTCGAGAGGAGTAACAAAGTTTCCACGAGGAAGTTATGTTATTGGTCTTCTTTTGAGGCATACTTCCAAACATGCTTTTGAAAATGGTCGACTCTCACATATACACAAGTATTCTTTGTGAGAGACAAGAAAATAGCGAAAACCCATGGCTTCTCAACAACAAAGTTGGGATGCAATGCAAATTTTGTTGTCACCCATTGCTCTCCCCTCTATAGACACATACTAGCTAGGCTATCATTAATGTCCATTGTGTTTTTGTTCTCACTTATAATGAGATAATAGATAATTCTAATAATCTAATTTGATGTTCTTTGTTTGCATGCTCTAACTTGATTTTTGTTTTTAAACATTTTATTTTATCTTGCCTGCCCCATTGCCCCCTAAAAATTAGGTGGTAGCCCCTTGCCATATTGGAATCTTTCCCCCCATCCTCCAATCCCTATATCTCAGGGTGACATTGCTGTACATGCATACACAAATTCTTTAGTACAATTATGGAAACGTCCATGTCTTTCTATAGCAACAAATGGTTGTCCATTCACATGAACTCTCCTATATTGCTTACATACATATTTTATAATGCATCAAGAACCTTCATGTGCATTCGACACTTATGCACTTAGCACGAGTACTCTTTTTTTAATGTTTGCTAGACGAGTGTTTCATGGGAGCTTTCCCTCCCCTTCTTGCTCCTATTCTTGCACTGGAAGCACGCTCCCATAAGACTCTGAGCACGCTCTTGACCTAGGAAGACATGCTCTCGAGCAGTGTTGATTAAGTCGGCATTGGCAAAAAGTCGGCGAGGGTCCGGAAAAAATCGTTTCGGCAAAAGTCGGCAAAAAATTGGAAAACCACGACAAACATTAAAAAATACAAAATATATTCATTTTTTTCAAAATTTTAAACATATAAAGCAACAACAACATCAGA
>ML791667.1:639060-651031 GCA_009831015.1 Picea engelmannii
TCGACTTTTAGTAAAAGTCACGATTTTTTAAAAATCGTAAAAGTCGTGATTTTTAAGGGTGTAAAAATCGGCCAGGGGTAAAAGTCGCGAAAAATCGCCGACTTAATCAACACTGCAGTCTCGAGTGCTCCTGACTAGGAGTGCACTCTCCTTACAAGTGAAATATGCCTAATGTTTTTCTTTTTTTGAAGTTTTTTTAATTGGGGGCCTATGGAAATCTCCCAATAGGGCTTTGACCTTATGGAAGACGGTTTAGATTTGATAAAATCCTTAATACCTCCTCCTTATTGATTCCATTTTTCATTGATTCATTTCACTTCTCATTGATTAGAGTTTTGAGAATTGCTTGTAGCAAGAGAAAACAACAATAGATAATATAATTATTTCCCTTTTTTCGTTTTTTTACTTGTCATAAAATTGTTTCTACTTGCTAATATCTTGTTCATAACTTTGTAACTTTTAGATGGTTGATGTTATCTAGTTCAACTTCATTTCCTATTCTACTTCAAGCTATTTGGTTTTCGACTTTGTAACTTCTAATGGTTAACTATTGGCAAAGTCACGAGACTTGTACTAAATGGTTGATGCTCTAGTGTGTGTGTGTGTGTGTGTGTGGGACACTTTGAGGATGCTTCGTTCCCTGGTGTCTTTGGGAAATGGCATTCCAGGTGCTCCCCCTCCCTCTCTTGCTTCGATCTTTGGTAGCAACGTGCTAGAGACACGATCTTGGAAATCATACACTATTAAAGAAAGAAAGGAAAAAAGTTCATTCCAATTCTAGTGGTATTGTGTTGCAACTTTACCAATGTGAATGGGTTATCATCCAATATAGTGATGATCATAACAACCAATGTGATTAAACTGTATTTGTTTCTCACTACAAACTCCTTGACATTCTCGAGGAGTCAATTTCTCTCACTTTAGGCAATCTTTGGCAGGTTTTTTGGGTCCATCACATTTAGATTGTATAATGGCAATGCTTTCATGGTTCAAAGGTGTTTGATGGATTTGATGTCACTTAGAAATAACTTTAGTCCAAATATATCTTTTTATAGTTGTAGAAATGATTTTGGACTTTTGTTATTTGTTAGCCTTGCTTTCTAGATTTGCCTTGTCACAGGCACTAATTGTAGCAATCTTTCTATGCTTAACTGCAAATAACTGTCATAGGCTCTAATTGTCATAGGCACTAATTGTAGCAATCTTTCTAATTGTCATAGGCTCCGATATTATTTTTGCACTGTTGCAAATATCAACAATATTTTTCCGACATTGTGATATATTGTGATTCTCTCAGGTTGGTGATAATATTGCCAAAAAAAATTGCAATTTTGTATAACTGTAAAAAATATTGCAATTTCTCAAGAAAAAATTGTGAGTTGATACAAAAAATTGCCAAGCCGGTGCTAGGTCCACCATAACACCAAAATTTTCACTTTTTTTCCTTCATTTTGAAAACCTGTTGAAGGGGTTTGAGAGCGATGGAGATATCCATTGTCTTGACTCTTCCATTGAGCTAAGGAGTGGACATAGAGTGTTTTCATTTACCATCGATCGTGTATTATGGAGTGGGGATTGATTCCCATCAACCATTTCCATATTTGCAGGTATGTGTGATAATTTAAGCATGGTTTTTGTTTGTTTTTTGAGATTTTGATTGGTTTTGCATTGTTCTTTAGTTTTCCCTCTTCTTGTTGATTTTTAATGGGAGATGTACCGTTTATTTAGACGTGATTTTTTTGCGGCATTCTTGTGTGTTGGTTTCCATTTCCCTTTTTTTTTCCATAGGTTTAGTCATTGCCATACAAAAATGCAAAAGGCTTTGGATCCGTTGTGGGAATTTGGTGAGCCCAATAAGCCTCATAATTGGCAAAAGTTGGCTTGCAAGTTGTATGGGAAGGAAATGACAAAGGGAATGAGATGGCTGAAATACCACGTGGCAAAAAATTCGGGGCATGAATTGGGAATTTGTGAGGCTTCAACCTTGAAAATCGTTCATATTGCGAATCAATTACTTATTGCAATGTCTAAAAAGAAAGATGAGAGGGAAGCTTTGAGGCTTGAGCTTGTAGCGGGAGGATTTCCAAGATCCATGCCAACCACAAACATTTAAGGGGTAGGGGGAAGTGAGATCTTCTCCTCAACCTCACCTTCCACAATGCCCTTTACAAGCTCACCTTTCTTTGTTTAGAGAACCACAATTGGTACACAACCTTTTATTAGGTCACTCGTTGAAAATAAGGAGAAGGAAGAAGCATACAAGCTTGTGGGTAAATGTTTTCTATGGAGTGAATATTGCTAGAACAACCCATTTTACTAGTCTATGTTTGATGCTACTATTGTTGTGGGCTCGGGGTATAAGGTCCCTATCTATGATGAGTTGAGAGGGCCTATCCTTCAAAATGAGAAGCTTATTTGCACTCATAGATTGGAGGAGCTTAAGGAATCATGGGAAGTCATTGGATGCATCGTGATGTTAGACAGTTGGACCTATGGCAAAGGTAGGACCATTCTTAATTCCCTGGTTACTTGTCCCAAGGGGACAATGTTTATTAAATTTTTCGATGCATCCGACATGTTAAAGATGTGACATTATTATGTGAGTTTTTGGATGGGGTTCATCCAAGGGATAGGTCCACAGAGTGTAGTCCAAGTCATCACAAATAATGTTGCTAATTATGTCGCTGTTGGCAAGGTGCTAATGCTGATGTATCTGACCTTGTTTTGGACTCGTGTCACCCAATGCATTTATTTGATTTTGGAGGATATATGCAAAATTAATCATATCAAGGATATCATTGTATCCGTTAGGAGCTTCACAAAATTTATATATAATCATGCATATGTTCTTAGTTAGCTTGATGAGACAATTCATAGGTAGCAGGGAGTTGGTGCATCCTATAATCACACATTTTGCCACTAGCTTCATTTCTCTTAAGTCTCTCCTGACTTGTATGTTGGAGGTGAAGATAATTTTCCTTTTAGATGAGTGGCATGCATTATCATTTAGCTCTAAATTGGAGGGACAAGTCATATTCGGGCGAGTGTCATACCAAGAGAGTGTTTGCTTAGGAGTGGAGGAGGTATGTGCTATTAGCGAACCTTCGGTGAAGGTTCTTTGCTTGGTTGATGGAGACAAGATCGTAATTGGCTACTTGTATGAGGCCATAGATACAATTGAGGAAGCCATCCATTCCTATTATGAGTACAAGGGGGATGAGGGATATGAGAAATGATTATTGAAATTGCAGGTGATTGGTGAGCGATGGAACATTGCACTAAATTGCCCCATTCATGTTGCGGGGCTCTACCTCAACCTCGTGTTCTCTTACTTGTAATTTTAGATTTGATGCTAAGGTTATGGATTCCTCTTATGTGTTTAGAGGATGGTGGCAAGTTTGCATTGATGTATGGAGATTTATAAAGAAATGGAAATATATAGGATGGTTGCTAGCACATTTGGCTTTGACATGGTTGTTTAGGACATGAAGACCAAAATGCTAGGTAAGCTTCATTTTGATTCAAATTTCAATCTCTTCTTTCCTTGTTTCAAATTTCAATGTCTTTTCCCATGTTTCTCTAATTCGTTGTAGATATTTGTTGGGAAAATTATGGCACAATAGTACCCAATTTACGAAAAACTTGTTATTTAGGTGCTTAGCCAAACATGCCTCTGTTAAGGTTGGGAGTGCAACTAGAGTGTGTTTGAAAAAATACACACCAAGAAGCGCAACAAATTAAAATTTTCAAATTAAATTTTAAATTCATCACAAATTATAATTTATGCCTTGTCACCCTTTAAATTATGTATTATAATTTATGACCCTCATACATGTTAGAATCTCAATGTCTTAATGATATGGTCTATGCTACTAGAATCTCCAGTTTTGGGTGAAGCAACTTGAGAAAACACCTGACGTGGAGGACATTTGGTTGGATGGGATTGACACTGCCATTGCTTGGAGGGTGGAGATGGAGAGGCTTGTCATGTAGTCTGCCCCTAAGTGGTTATAGGATGATGCGATGGAAGTGGTGATGGGGAGGAGTGTGGTAGAGGAGGATGTTCTAGAGCAAACACCTTTAGAGGCGGTGGATTTTGACACTGGGAGTGTGCCACCACCTTTATAGACAATGATGTAGACATAGACACAGTCACAGACACATGGAGTTAGACATAGCACTAGGAGAGGATGTCAGAGTCCAACTCTATCCCTAGGGCCTTCTTCTTCTAGAGGACATCAAAGTCCAGCTCCAGCCTCGGGGCCTTCTTCTAGAGGACATCAAAGTCTAGCTCCAACCCCTAGGCCTTCTTCTTCTAGAGGAAGGGCCCTTACCTTTTCCCATAAAAGAGGTGGAGGGAATCAATAATTTATTTATTTGATTTCATTGTATCACGATGGTGGGATACATTTATTATATTTTTTGATGATATTTTGAGGCTTAGGAGTCGAGACTTAGGACAAGATTCAATATTGATGTGTGATGTATCACTAGACATCTTATATATCGGGTTTCTTTTCATATTTACGTGGCAGCATGCTTATTTGATGTCGTTGCTTTAGATGTTTAAAAATTTGACAAAAATGAATATTTTTGTATTCTTTTGAGTATCGATATTTTCCCTGATGTCATTGATAAGTTTCTTTCTGGACCCTCAATGAAATATTCATCGACACAATGTTTGCACCAATGTTATTTATCACAAAGAAGTTGAAGAAACACAATTTACATTGAAATAAGATACGCTAGAATCCTCAAGGATGAATCTCTAATTCAAAAAATCAAATTCTAATGATATATGAATATAATTGATCCAAGGTGAGTATTTGTATGACTTCCATAGTAAGTGTTTAAGTATCTCAACTACATTCACAATGACATTTGGTGTGTATGATTCTAATTTACGATATTCATTCTTTGGCCTCCAACATAGGGAGCACATAATATGCGATACACTAGAATCCTCAAGGATGGATCTCTAATTCAAAAAATCAAATTCTAATGATATATTAATATAATTGATCTAAGGTGAGTATTTGTAATATGTATGACTTCCATAGTCAACGTTTAAGTATCTCAATTACATTCACAATGACACTTGGTGTGTATGATTCTAATTTACAATATTCATTCTTTGGCCTCCAACATAGGGAGCGCATAATATGCTTGACAAAGGCTTTGTTCTCACAACTTCTTCTACAGGAATTTCTTTCCACTTGATGAGGGATTTGATAATTGATCACCGACGGAGTATCCATTTTGATATCCAAGGCTCCTTTTGATTAGAGGAAGACTTTTCCTTCCTATTTTGTTGTTGGTATCTCGGTCGGTGAACTGTTTTCTTCCTTAGGAAACATGGAAGGCATTGTGGATTTGCTAATTTGTGGCTAAACTAAGCATAAGCCTCTGCTCTAATTTTTGCAGTAATTTGTTATGGCCCATGAAAATAGGGGGAGAGCTTGAAGTTGCTTTATTGTTGTCTTAGTCATTGTGTATGRCGATTTTTTTAATTAAAATCTTGATTTTTGTCGAACTCATGTGGCTMTGTAGAATGTTTTATAAGTTTCAAAATAAATGTTAAAATTTAATTTTTCTTAAACTTAAAAGATATTAGAAAAAACCATATATATAATATATATATGTATGTATTTATGTCAATTGGGTTTTAGCTCAAGTGGCTGGGAGGGATGATTGTTATCCTCCCCACCCAAGTTCAATTCCTGTAAGTAACATGTTGAGCTCATAATGAGTATATTGTTGTAATGGCTTTGATCCCTCTTGTTGACTGGCCTTTCTGTAGAATGTTTTATAAGTTTCAAAATAAATGTTAAAATTTAATTTTTCTTAAACTTAAAAGATATTAGAAAAAACCATATATATAATATATATATGTATGTATTTATGTCAATTGGGTTTTAGCTCAAGTGGCTGGGAGGGATGATTGTTATCCTCCCCACCCAAGTTCAATTCCTGTAAGTAACATGTTGAGCTCATAATGAGTATATTGTTGTAATGGCTTTGATCCCTCTTGTTGACTGGCCTTGTGCCCTGAAGATTCTAGGGTTTACCTTGGGTTCCATCCTCAAAATGAGGGGAAGTACTTGGGGGTTTTCCCCGGGCTTTGTAACCTGGAAAAAAATACGTGTATGTTTATATGTATTGATATCCAGCGTTGATATTTAATTTGACATATTTTTGGATCAATTATGAAGTTAAAAATTATTTGTATTTATTTATTGTTTGAATATATGAAGTTATAATGGAATTTGCCCATCTGTCTTTGTTATCAAAAAATCTTGCACATAAGTGCCAAGCCTTCACAAGGTACAAAGACTAGTGAAACATTACAAGTGTCGCCATTCTCACCTAGACGACTACTCTCATTTTAGTGAAGGACGAGTCCAACACAAGGGAGGCTTCCCTAGTAGAACCTATAGGGTACCTAAGGCAAGCTAAGTCATGTCCTAGGTCACCTATGTGACTACCCAAATTATCACCAACGGATTATGACATGTAAGTTATAGATTTTGTGGTTAATCAAAGTAAATTTAGATTTAGGGTTTGCTCACTTTATGGCTGTTTTAGAGGTTTTATCAAGTGATTATCTAATGCAAAATTATCTCCAAACAGCGCAAATCTGAAAATTACTAAAGGCTGTTGCAAAACTTGCATAAAATATAAGAAATTGCAGCAGTGAACAAGTTATAACAACAATATATTTCAGCCACTTAAGTAGATTGTAAACAAGTGAAATTTAGGGCTAAAATAAGGAATAAAACTAGGGTTTAAGTAATTTATTAATTCTGAAAATTCAAGAGCATATAACAGCCAATAAAACCAAGATGTCCAGCCCTAAAATTGTTGTAATAAAAACCAACTAGGCTGATTTTCCAAGAGAGATGATTTTAGGTCAAACACATGCAAAAAGAAACCTAGGATTTTAGGTCAAAAATATGCAAGAAACCCTAGACGTCTAGAGTTTTTGATGGATGAAAATTAAATGTAAGCTAAACAAACCCTAGATTTCTCTAAAACAAAGATAAAATTTGGAATTTTGAATTTAAGATTGACTATATGAGAAAAGATTAGTGCCTACTAATTTTTTGTTGTTGAGAATATGAGGTCAACTAAGGACTCTCTTGAGAAAGTGTAAGTGAAACTCGGGTGATAGTTAGGTTTGTCCACTATAAACCCTGACAAATCCACCTAGTGTCTACAAGCTTCTAGATAGTTCAAGGGGAATATACTCCACTAGTAATCTTCCAAGAGCTTTGAAGAAGGGACTTGTTCAAGAAAGTATAAATAGAGTGCACCATCACCACTAGAGAAGCACAACTACACTTACAATCATTCATAAAGATTTAAAGAGACCACTTACTCAAGAAATCGATTCATCCACAAAACCCTAGCCAAGAACATCCACGAAATTTTGTAAAGCATCCACAAGACATCATCCTCAAGAAGTTGTTCTAGTTATCCAACCATAGAAAAAAGATAGTTATGATAGTAGACAAGTAGTGTTCTCCACAAGTTCTAGCAATGAGATACAAATGAGAGGTGCTTCTTGTTTTATATGAAGAGATCTAGCAACCCTCTCAGTATAAAAGTAATATTCTCCTAGCTTTTAGCCTAAGAAAATATAAAATACCATTATCTCTTTATGAACCCTAGAGATATGGTAAAAATACATAAATTGTGAGGTGGTTAAGCCACCTATACAACAATATCCATGATACATGAGTGAATGGGTCAAAAGACTCCAAAGGTGCTCCCCAAATCGAGTAAGCTCTCCTCAAGTGCCAAGTTGTCCTTCTCGACATGTGGAACGACCTCAAAAGCCTCAATAATCTCCTACAAAGGTGTCCCACGAGTGGTAAAAAATTGGCGATAATCCTCTTGCGATAGATTTTAAAAGCACCATAACTTTGTCAGTTTTGCCCCAATTTCTATTATCACTGCATTTCAGAAAACCCATGGCCATTCTGCCTCTAATGACGTTGATCTGACAAAATTCCGGGCATTCTGTCAAAAGATAACTACACTTCAAGTTGGCTATTGACACAACAACAATACATTGTAGCAATTCTAACACCTACAGGACTATGCTCTGCTTTCAGAATGCACAATGGAACTCGTGTTTGAACACACAACAAATATTTCATTTATTGTTATTAAAGACTGAAATAAAATAATTTAATTACAACCACAAGAGCACAAACATGATGTGAATCCTTGCCTTTATTATTGATTGCAGAATGCCTCTCATTACAATGTAATTGAGAAATGCATCTTTCCTTTCCTGACTAGAACTGATTTACTGTGTTGTTCTTCTGCATATTACACCGTCTTTTCTTGATCTCGTTACTTGTGGCGATATCAGTCACTTCAATCATACTTGAGAGAATCTTCCCTTTCCTCTAGACCGAATGATCAACCCCCTCGACGTCTTTCTTCCTTGTTTTTTTGCTGTTCCTGTCTGTCAATTTGTTTCCCCTTCTGTTGGGAAGATGAATAGTCATGACTGTTTGCTGCCCAACCGTTTCCCAATTCGAATTTTGTTTCCTCTTCTTTCACCATTGATTTCCACTTGTCCCTTAATCTTCATGAGCCACGTGGAATGAATTTGGAATCAGAACGTAGAGTAGCAACATAAGAATTCCAACATAATTTTTGTAGCATGGAGTTGCAACACAAATCCCGTAGCGTGGAGTTGCAACATAATTGTCATTCGGAGTTGCAGCCTGAGTCGCAACATTGTCAATTATAACAAGGAGTAACAACACGAGCTGTAGAGTAGAGTTGCAACCATCCTTCTTCGTCCTAAACTAACTTGTACATAATTGTAATGTTTTTGTGTGATGCAGATTGCCTAGAACCAAAGATGCTCTTGCATCAGACACCCTTGGTAAGAAAAATATGAGCTCCCAACTCATGTGGTTATTGCTCCAGAGGATGAAGAGTTTCGTAGGCGTATTAGTTCTTTGGAAACCCACGATGCATCCTCAGATCCTTTGTTTCTCCATTTGACTAAATATTCCAGATATTCCTTGTTGCGAGTTTTTCTACCAATCCTTGTGGCCAAAATTTATTCCACTTCCTCAGCTCGCTTGACTGGTAGTTGTTCCCATCCATCCAAGGTACCTTCATCATCATCATTTTCTCCTTCATGAAACTCATACAGATCAACAACATTGAATGTTGGGGATATATAGAATTTGTCTGGAAGTTCCAACTGATAAGCATTATCAGAAATTTTCTTCAAGATTCTGCACGGTCCTATTTTCTTATACTTAAGTTTGTTATAGGTACCTCTGGGAAATTGTTCCTTTCTCAAGTGAGCCATGCCTAACACACCTTCTTTAAAGGTTTTTTTGCCTTCGCTGTAGGTCTGCCCTCTATTTATACTTGTTATTGCTTGCTTGTAGTTTCTGCTTCACTTGCTCATGCAGTTCCTGCATACTGTCTGCAAAATCACTTGCATCAACACTCCTTTTATCTCCTAGATTTGGTAAATCAACCAAATCTACCACCCCTTTAGGTGACCTGCCATAAACAATTTGAAAGGGGTTCTTTCCTGTAGATCTATTCACTGAATCGTTGTAAGCGAATTCAGCTTGTGCCAAAATTGAATCGCACCGACTAGGATTTTCGCCACTCAATCTTCTCAATAAGTTTCCTAAACTTTGGTTCACCACCTCGGTCTGTGCCATTTGTTTGGGGATGATAGGCCGAACTGTATAGCAGCTTAGAACCTAACTTTTTCCAAAGTGTCCTTCAAAAGTGACCAAGAAATCTTGTGTCTCTGTTTGAAGTAATACTCATTGGTAGGCCATGTAACCTTACCACTTCTTTGGAAAATAAGGCAGCCACTTCACTAGCATCACTTATCTTCTTACATGCTATAAATTGTGCCATTTTTGAAAACCAATCTACTACCACCATCACAAAATCATGCTTCCTTCGTGTCATAGGTAGTCCCAAAATAAAATCCATGTTTACATCTTCCCACGGTCTTTCAGGTATTGGCAATGGAGTGTAAAGTCTTGTATTTTGACTTCTACCTTTGGCTAGTTGATAAACTCTACAACACTCAACAATTTTTTTGACGTCTTTGTAGATGTTGGGCCAAAAGTATCGTTCTTTTACCAACGCTGTGGTCTTGTCCATGCCACAATGTCCTCCTAAACCGCCACTGTGTAACTCTCTAATGAGGTTGAACCGTAATGAACTCTGTGGAATACATGATTGCTGGTTCTTAAACAAGAATCCTTCTTGAATATGGTAATCCAAGAATGGTGTTTGATCCAGACTCCATGGTTCTTTGCATGCTTTCCAAGCCTCTGCAAAATCTGCATCCTCTTCATACAACCCTTTCACACATTCCAAACTTACCACTACAACTGACATGGTGTTTAACAATACTGTCCTCCAACTCAACGCATCAACAACTTTGTTTGATTTCCCTGACTTGTGTTTCAAAACAAATGTATAACTTTGTAAAAATTCTACCCATTTAGAATGCTTTTGATTCAATTTACCTTGGCTGTTAATGTACTGCAACGCCTTGTGATCAGTAAACAAAACAAACTCGTTTGGAATCTAGTAATGATGCCACTTCTTCAAGGCTTGGATGATAGCATAAAATTTCTAATCATAAACAAAGCATTTCTTCCTTGCTTATTCAACTTTTCACTGAAAAATGCTATCGGTCTACCTTCTTGGCTCAAAATTGCTCCAATTGCTGTCCCACTTGCATCATAGTCTACTTGAAATACCTTATTGAAATCCAGAAGTGCCAATACTGGCTGTTTTGTCACCCTTTTTTTCAAGTCCTCAAACGACTTCCTTGTTACTGCTGTCCACTGAAATGTGCCTTTCTTCATGCATTTAGTAAGAGGCACACAAATATGATTGAAATTTATAATGAACTTCCTATAGAAACTTGCCAGTCCTTGGAAACTCCGCATGTCAAAAGTGCATTTAGGTGTTGTCCAATCCAAAATAACTTTTACCTTCTCGGGATCCATCTTTAAACCTTCTTTAGAAACCACAAAACTCAAGTATACAAGCTCTTTTTGTAAAAATGTACACTTCTTCAGATTTATCAACAATGCCTCCTCTTTCAATCGTTGCAACACTTTCTTCACGTGCTCCAAATGTTCCTCTTTGCTACTGCTGAAAATCATAATGTCATCTAAGTATACGACAACAAATTTTCCCAAAAACGGTTCAAAGCTTCATTTATCAGCCTCATGAACATGCTAGGTGCATTAGTTAAACCGAATAGCATAACTAACCACTCGAACAACCCATCTTTTGTCTTGAACGTTGTCTTCCATTCATCACCTTCCCTTATTTTAATTTGATGTTAACCACTTTTCAAGTCAATCTTCGTGAAGTATTCAACGCCACTCAAACAATCCATAAGATCATCCATTCTCGGTAAAGGAAACCTATACTTGATGGTAATCTTATTAACAACCCGTGGATCTGTACACATCCACCACTCACCAGTCTTTTTTCGGTGTCAAAACTACTGGTATTGCGCAAGGACTCAAACTTTCATGAATTAATCCTGTCAAGTAACTTCTGTACATGCCCTATAATGTTCCTGACTTGGCTAGTCTGGGAAACGCTGCTAATGTGTGTGTAGGATCAAAGGTTTACAGCATATAAATGATCATACAAATAATAAACGCGACAAAGGACTGCATGTTTGTATTATGATATCTTTGTGGATTACAAAATGGCCGAATGTGGCTGAATAACTGACAATACTCGACTAGATCAACATACAAAGGATCTTAGCCGGAAAATAAGCAACTGTGGCTGAATAAAATAACAACACTCGGCTAGATCAAAAGACAAAAGGATCTTAGCTGGAATACAAATAAGCAACTAAAAGATAATACCCGGAATATGGGAGCACTGTGGAATCAATGAAGAATGATGGAAGACCTGGATGATCTTC
>ML791667.1:660458-708470 GCA_009831015.1 Picea engelmannii
AGTGACAGCTTGAAGAATTCTTCAATATATTCACGCACAAATGTCTCTTTCTGCTTGAGATTCTGTACTTGTCTACATAAGTTTTGCTGGTAGTCAATAGGTAAAAAATTCTCTTTGATTTTACTAACCATCTTCTTCCAAGTTTTAATCTTCTCTAATTTGTTATCTACTTTGTCTTTCTGCTGCATGTCCCACCAAAGTGCAACATGTCCTTTCAACTTCATAATGGAAAAACGAATACGATTTGGATCTTGAACATTCTCATACTCGGAAGTATCTTTTGAGCTTTCCTTTCCAATCTATATGAGTTTCAGCCCTCAGATTGCCATAATAGCATGAAACTTCTGTAGAAATTTGAGGAACTAGAAGGCTGCCCAACAGGTTTTTTACCTCTTGTTGGGCTCTAAGTTTACTCAATCAAATCTGTCCTTTCTGCTGTTATAGGACAGCAAACAGGTCTGAAATTTTTTGCCAAGAAATCTGCCTTCAAACTGATGGTTATATGCTCTTTTAAGGTGCCCTTGCAAGTGTTTTAATCACTGGATATTAGCACATGCAAACCTTAAAACATATAGCACTCCTCTAGGATCTTTACAAGCTCCTACTGCTGATTTAAACACTAAGCATACATGATAAATGAACACAAGAAGTTTTGGTCAACATGACCTTGGATAAAACCCCCCCGGGAAAACCAGGTTGGAATATAAGTCTATATATGTGATGTAATAAATGTGAGATACAACAAGTACATGAAACAAATGAACCTGATACAAAGGAAACCCCTCTCAAGCTGCTATACAAGTCCAAGAAGGTGAATGCACCCAAGTATGGTGCACCCTTCTCCTTTGTTGCTCAATCCCACTCTAGCTTTGTGCCCTTGCTGCTCAATCCCTTGTAGAAGAAACCCTTGCACACAAATCTGCCCTTGTGTGCTGCCACTCCAACGAGACACTCCAATCAACAATTTGACAAGTAGAAGACCTCCCTGCTAGGAGTGCGCCCTCCTCCAAGCAATCATGAACACCACAAAAAAATGGAAGCCAAAGCCTCCCAAAGCCCTCCATGGAAGGAGGCGCCCTTGCTGCCCTCTTCCTTTGCTTCCATTCCCATCTCCATTGCTCTCCTCTTCCTCTCCAAGTGAACAAAAGATTGAATGAGCCTCCTTTTTCCCTATGCGCCCCTTTTAAGGAATCACAAGGAAAGTTAAAAGATCAATGGCTACGATCACTCCAAGCCATATCTAATCCATCGTTGAGATCTCTCAAAAATAATCTCAACTCAAAACCAACTTTGGGTTAAGTTTCCATAGTTCACTTTATGTCCCTCAATTCACCCACAAAGTGAATTAATAGTCACTTTTCACTCAAGTGATACATTTCACCCTTTTGACTTAAGAAAACGTCAAAGTGAAATTAGACATAAAGTATAAGGGACAATGGGTCAAATATTTCCCTCTTGTGGTTAGAGACCCACAACCACAAGGGGACCACTTCCCTTGGTACACCAGAATTCAACAATCCCTCTTACCGAGGAAAGTGTTTCTCACCAAGGCCATCTTGTCTCTGAAGTAGACAATGCTTGCCCCTTGGCGAGGCCTTGGTGAGAATATCTGCCACCTGTTGATCAGTCGGAATATACTGGAGCTTCACTGCCCCACATTGAACCCAATCTCTGATGAAGTGGTATCTGATCTCAATTGCTTTGACGTGTCATGAAACACTGGATTCTTAGAGAGTTTGATACAACTCTGATTATAACAGCGAATGACCGTCGGAGACAACTCTTGACCAAATAAACCAACTAGTAACTTACAAAGCCAAATGGCCTTGCAACTGACTTGACTAGATGCCATGCACTCTGCCTCGGCCGAGCTCAAAGCAACTGACTTTTGCTTTCGGCTAAACTAGGAAACAACTCTTGATCCCAAGCCAAAGCAACACCCTGTGGTGCTCTTTCTATTAGTAGCACATCCTGCCCATTCTGAGTCTGTGTAGCCAACCAAACTGACTCCATCCCCTCTGACGTAGTCTAAACCAAAATCCACTGAACTTGCTATGTACCTCAAAACATGTTTTGCCCCAATCCAATGAACACTCCTAGGCTCCCACCATAAATTGGTTGAGAGTGTTAACGACAACACAAATATTTGGTCTGGTGTTGACCAAATACATCAAAGAACCTATCAGCTGCCTGTTTCTCGTAGCATCCACCAACTAGGAATCTGAAGTGCTAAGCTTCTTCGAGTTGGTGACCATAGGTGTAGACATGGGCCTGCAGTCCTCCATCTGAAACCTGCTCAAGATGTCTGCAACATACTTCCCCTGCCCCAGAAAGATACTCCTCCTGCCAAACCTCCATGCCCAAGAAATAGTGCATCAAACTGATGTCTGTCATCTCAAACTCTGATGCAAGTCTCAACTTGCTATCAACTATGAGAAGCTCCGCTCCTGTGATGAACAAATCATCAATATACAATATGAGAATGAGTGTATCCTCACTTCAAATGATGTAGTAGAGGTTAGGAGCTGCCTCACTCTTGTCAAACCCCATCTGAAGCAAATAAGCGTCAATACTTGAATACCAAGCTCTTGGAGCTTGCTTCAAACCATATAGTGCCTTTCTCATAAGACACACATGAGAATCTCTCTCCATCACCTCAAACCCCTATGGCTGCTCAATGTACACCTTCTCCTCGATAAAGCCATTCATAAATGTGGTCTTTACATCCATCTGATGTATCCTCCAACCCATATCTGCTGCTATGGCAATAATACTTCGAATGGACGTGTATCTCGCAACTGGTGCGAATGTCTCATCATAGTCAACTCCCTCTACTTGAGAGAATCCTCGCATCACAAATCAGGCCTCGTGTTTCTCTATGCTGCCATCTGCAACATACTTGGTCTTGTACAACCATCTGGAAGTCACAATTGACTTCCCCACTGGCCTCGACACCACTTCCCATACATTATTGTGCATAATGGAGTCATACTCCTCCAGCATGGCATCTTGCCAAACCTGTTGGTCAACTGCCTGCGCAAATGTCGCGGGCTCTGTATCTGTGATGCTCGTCACCATCGCCAAGTAGGACCCAAGCCTATTTGGTGCTCTACTCTCTCTGAACAACCCCTTGGGCTCTCCAACATTTTCCTTGGCTTCCTTCAGGATCTCTTGAAACCATCTTGGTTTCCTCTTCCCTAGAGTAACCAAAGGAGAAGTAAGATCTCCTTGCCCATGAGTCTCTGTCTCTGATCTCGTGCCAACACTCTGAGATCGTGAAGTCTTTGCACCCTCTGCCTGAACCCTCTGCAACTGTGAACTTGAAGCTGTGCAAGGTGACACGGTCACCCCTGGAACTGGTGTACTCGACACCTGAGGTTTTGCTCCCTCTGAAACATCAATCTGTGTCTCCGAAACCTCCTCAATACTGTCTCTCGACTCGAGAGACCTCCTGAAAGCTCTACCCTCCTCAAATCTAACATCTCTACTCACCACCACTCTCCGTTGTGATGGAATGTAGATTCGCTGGGCCTTCAAGACCTTTGAGTAACCAACTAGAATCCCCTCTAGCTTTGTCCTCTTCTCTAAGGGGACATGAGAGTATGTCAAGCATCCAAAAATCTTGATATGCTCAACATCGGGCCTCCTACCAGTGAAGGCCTCTTTAGGAGTCTTCTTCCCCAAAATCCTATGGGGACTCCTTTTCTGCAAATACACTGCAGCAACACTCACTTCAGCCCATAAGTATAAAGGCAAAGTCTGTTCATGCAGCATAGATCTCGCTACACCTGTAATGGCCCTGTTCTTCCTCTGGGCAACCACGTTCTGCTAGGGGTTGTAAGGTACGGTCATCTGTCTTTTGATCCCTGCCTGGGAAGAAAAGTCTACAAACTCTATGGACGCATACTCACCTCCCTTGTCTGACCGCAAGACCTTGATCTTCTTTTTTGTCTGGCTCTCCACAAAAGCTTTGAACTCTTGGAACCTCTTGAAGACCTCACTTTTGGCCTTCAGGAAATAGATTCGGGTCTTCCTGGAGTGGTCATCTATGAATGTGAGATAGTACTCACAACCACTCAAAGACGCCTGAGACATGGGCCCACACACATCTGTGTGTACTAAATCCAATACCCCAGTTGATCTGTTGTCACTACTGGGAAAAGAAGCCTTGGTAAACTTACCAAGTGCACACCCTCTGTACACATCTTGATGCTTTGAGATGAACTGTGGAACTTCTGTCACAACCTCTCTTAGCCCTCCAAGAGCCCCATGTTGAAGGTGAGCCATCCTTCGATGCCATAACTCACATAACTGACTGTTGTCGCTACTTGCTGCCAAAGCATGTAGGGGTTGAAAAACAATCTGTATAGTTTACCATCCCTCACTCCAATCACCTGCCCTGAGGTGAGGCAAGAGCCCTTAGGGTGTATGAGGACCTCTGTCCCTCTGAAGGACACCTCAAGACCCCTGTCCTGGAGGGTGGAAACTGATATTGGATTCTTCTTCAACCCAGGGACATACAACACATCCCTGAACGAAACTCTCCCTTTGAAAAGTAACTGTGCTACAACCAACAACCCTGACTATGGTGTCATCACCAAGCGCAATCTCCATCCTGACCTCAGGATCTCTGAGATTAGTGAAGTGCTCTCTCACACCTGTCATGTGGCTTGAAGCTCCACTGTCTATGTACCAGATGCTGGGTGTCGTCTCAACTGAAGTGCAACAAATAAGGAAGGCACACTCCCTCTCAAACTGTGCCTGAAACTCCTCCTCATTTGTTGTAGCTGCTATACCACCCTGCTTCTTCTTCTTGTTGGGACACTATCCAACATCTTCTTACAGATAGAGCACTTCACTTTGCTCATATCTCTCTTCTGCCCACTGCCACTCTCTCCCTGTGGCTTGGCCCCCATCTTGGGACCCTGTCGAGCACCATTGCCAACCTTCTTCTTGCCCCTTTGACCAAAGAGCAAGATCCTCATCACCCTCAGATATCCGCTGCTGTCCTGAAGACCCAGAGCTGGATCTCAACTCCTCCTGTACGAAATCATCCCAAAGTCTCTCCCAAGTAGGCATGACCTCTCGAGCCACAATGCCTCGTACAAATGAACCCCAAGGTTTGGAAAAGCTGTTTAAAGTTGTCCTCACCATAAAGTCGGATCCACAATCTCTCCAACCGCTGCTAATTCATCTATGATGCGAGTGAATCTGCCAAGGTATGAAGTGACCGACTTTGACTTGAGCATTTGAATGTCCCTGAGCTTCTCTTGCAGAACCATCTTCGGGTTTTGGTTGGGACTCTAGTAAAGCTTGCACAAGAATGCCCACATCTCAAATGCATAGTCTTTACCAGTCAAGTGAGGTATGATGTGGTCTCTCCCCGCATCACAGATAGTCCTCTTTGCCTTGTTCCTCTTCCTGAACTTTGCCACCAACACGGGAGCAGTGATAGGAGGAACAACAATGGGAGCAGTGATAGGAGGAATAACAACGGGAGCCTGAACTATATCCCATAGTTCAAGATCCTCCAAGACAAAGATAAGCCTGGTCTTCCAAGGGGACCAGTTGCTAGCTTCTGCTAGCCTATCCTCTGCCCTCATCTGAGACACCGACATGGCTGTTCACTGAAACTCAAACTGATGCTAAACTGCAAAATAAATCAGCCTCAACACTTGACACGCAAGCGTGAAATAAGGCTGTCCAAAATTGTCCAAAAATCTGCCAACTGTATGCTAGAAAATCAGCCAACTCTTAGCCACCAAGGCTCTGATACCATGTAGAAATTTGAGGAACTAAAAGGCTTCCCAACAGGTCTGTTTTTGACCTCTTGTCGGGCTCTAAGTTTACTCAATCAATTCTGTCCTTTCTGCTGTTTTAGGACAGCAAACAGGTCTGAAATTTTCTGCGAAGAAATCTGCCTTCAAACTGATGGTCATATGCTCTTTTAAGGTGCCCTTGCAAGTGTTTTAGTCATTGGATGTTAGCACATGCAAACCTTAAAACATATAGCACTCCTCTAGGATATTTACAAGCTCCTACTGCTGATTTAAACACTAAGCATACATGATAAATGAACACAAGTATTTTTGGTCAACGAGACCCTGGATAAAATCCCCCTGGGGAAAACCATATAAATGTGATGTAATAAATGTGAGATACAACAAGTACATGAAACAAATGACCTGATACAAAGGCAACCTCTCTCAAGCTGCTATACAAGTCCAAGAAGGTGAATGCGCCCAAGCATGGTGTGCCCTTCTCCTTTGTTGCTCAATCCCACTCTAGCCTTGTGCCCTTGCTGCTCAATGCCTTGTAGAAGAAACCCTTGCACACAAATTTTCCCTTGTGTGCTACCTCTCCAACAAGACACTCCAATCAACAATCTGACAAGTAGAAGACCTCCCTGCTAGGTGTGCGCCCTCCTCCTATAGTGCACCCTCCTCCAAGCAAGCATGAACACCACAAAAAAATGGAAGCCAAAGCCTCCTAGAGCTCTCCATGGAAGGAAGTGCCCTTGCTGCCCTCTTCCTTTGCTTCCATTCCCATCTCCATTGCTCTCCTCTTCCTCTCCAAGTGAACAAAAGATTGAATGAGCCTCCTTTTGCCCTATGCGCCCCTCTTAAGGAATAATCATAAAGAAACCTAAAAGATGAATGGCTAGGATCACTCCAAGCCATATCTAATCCATGGTTGAGATCTCTCAAAAAGAATCTCAACTCAAAATCCACTTTGGGTTAAGTTTCCATAGTTCACTTTATGTCCCTCAATTCACCCACAAAGTGAATTAATAGTCACTTTTCACTCAAGTGACAAATTTCACCTTTTTGACTTAGAAAAATGTCAAAGTGAAATTAGACATAAAGTATAGGGCACAATGGGTCAAATATTTCAGTGGGTCAAATATTTCCCTCTTGTGGTTAGAGACCCACAACCACAAGGGGACCACTTCTCTTGGTACACCAGAACTCAACAACTTCAACCTTCGCGCTACCTCTGTTACTCAAAAAGGATATTAAACGTACTACTGGGTTTCCTTCCTCAGCATTTGGTTCAACTTCGATCTCTTCCTCAGATTCTGAATCTAACTCAACTTCTCCATTTCTTCTATTCTCCAACTTTTCTATTCCTCTTCTTAATTCGTAGAGTTCTCTATTCCTCGCTCCTCCTTGTGTTGCTCTTGCTCTTCGCGATGGCATCCTTACGAGTTGTCTTGCAACCCTCACTCGGATCAACATTCACAGGCCTTACCTCCGGGCACTGTTCTCTCACAACTCAGGAACTAAAACCTTGTTCTGATACCACTTGACGCAACAACAATACCCTGCAACAATTCTAACACCTACAGGACTATGATTTGCTTTCAGAATGCACAACGAAACTCATGTTTGAACACACAACAAATATTTCATTTACTATTATTAAAGACTGAAATAGAAGAATTTAATTACAACCACAAGAATGCAAACAAGTTGTGAATCCTTGCCTTTATTATTTATTGCATAATGCCTCTCATTACAATGTAATCGAGAAATACATCTTTCCTCGCCAGACTAGAATTGATTTACTGTGCTGTTCTTTGCATATTACACCATCTTTTCTCGATCTCGTTCCCTGTGGCGATCTCAGTCGCTTCAATCGAACTTGAGAGAATCTTCCCTTTCCTCTAGATCGAATGATCAACCCCCTCAAGGTCTTTCTTCCTTGTTTTTATGTTGTTTCTATCGATTTGTTTTCCCTTTTGTGGGAAGATGAATAGTCATGACTGTTCGCTGCCCAACTGTTTCACAATTCGAATTTCGTTTCCTCTTCTTTCACCAATGATTTCCACTTGGCACTTAATCTTCATGAGCTATGTGGATTGAATTTGGAATCAAAACGTTGAGTAGCAGCATAAGAATTCCAGCATAATTCCTGTAGCGTGGAATTGCAGCACAAATCCTGTAGTGTGTAGTTGCAACATATTTCCTGTAGCGTGGAGTTGCAGCATATTACCTGTAGCGAGGAGTTGTAGCATAAGAGTTACAACACTATCTTTGTCATTCGAACTTGTAGCTTGAGTCATAGCATTGTCAATTATAACAAGGAGTAACAACATGAGCTGCAGAGTAGAGTTGCAACCATCCTTATTTGTCCTAAACTAACTTGTACATAATTGAAATGTTTTTGGGTGATGCAGATTGCCCAGAACCAAATAACCTCGTACATCAACTACTCTCAAAATATGTGCTAAAATCTCCTCAAGGTGTGCAACATCCTACAAGAAGCATAATGCTCTATGCAAGTTATCTCAAGGATCCATGTAAGGTACAATGTCCAAAGCAAGGCCCGAGGGATCCAAATTAGTGATCAATCTCGAGGCATGTACACAAATCCAATGCAACATAAAAAGTGAGCCATGTCAATTGTAAATGCCATTAGGTAGATTACGTTAAATATCAATTTTTTACCTTCACAATAGCTCATAGAATTCATACAATTTGCCAACTTTAGGTATCACGGGGTAATCATTAACTCCTGTTAAATGTGTCAACACCCAAGAAGAGAAGTAATTTCCAAGAAAACCAATCAAGGAGCATGTGTAGTGATAGATGATATGGTTTGGTGGGTAACTTGATGAGTTGCATTGCATAGCCATGTGAGGTTGTTTAAGATATTCATCCACATGACTGCCTTTGAAATATGAGGGAGCATTTATGCATTGAGTTACCCTTTTCTTGGTACCGTGTCTTCTTAGTAACTACCCCTTATTTGCTTTTTTTCTATATCTCACCTTTTTTGGCTTTTATTTTTTATTTTATTTCACTTAGTCCTTTTTTTAGATATGCATTTTATTGCATAGGACTTGGGGTAATGGTCTCATAGCGAGGGGGCATTGTTCATGCTTTATTTTGTTTCGTTTTTAGACTTTTATTTTTTATTTGATCTTCACCTCGAGCTTATAGCTCTTTTTCGTTGAGGCTCTTCTCATGGGACTATGAAGCGTGAACCTTTTTGTCTGACAGATGATAACCAACCAATGAGTGGGACAATGGAAATCGTGAAGGGTGGAGAGTGTTAAGTATGGATTGGGATATGGACACAGTATACCTTTCAAAGCACCCCATTAGTACAACTCAGCCCAAGAGTGACAACACTTATCTAGAAGATGATGATGATCACCAAGGTGAAACAAGGCAAAAGGCACAAATTTAGAGCATCATGATCCATTATCTGACTCAACTAATGATCACCACTTTCATGACAAGTACATAAGGCATTAACACTCAATATGAAGCAATGAAATAATGTACTTCGTGTATGTCAAACATCATAATCATCAAATGTGAGTGAACTGGGCAAAATGTGGGAAGCATCTTTGGGCAATTGTCTGTGGAGAACCATCGATCTCATGCGTGGAACTGCTGTCTGTGATAAGGACCACAAAAGAAAAATCTCCTCTAGTTACCCCTAGATGTTAGGGGTAACAGTGTTTATCGAACTTAATGCCGAATTTTGTCATATTCTCTTTTGCACTGGCATATGTTTTTTGAATTTCATTGTCCTGAATTTGAACATGGACTAGGTGCTTAGGTTGTTGGAGACTAGTTTATTTCTATGGCTGGAGCTAAATATATGAACAATCTGTAATATTGTCGTGTTGGCTGAATTAGTGTTGATCTTCTAACTTAAGTTCCATGGAGATGGATACAGATCCACTGGATTTTTTGAAAAGTCTGGATCTGGATATTTATTTTTTGTCAAAAGAATTCATGAACCAGAAACATAGAAAATTCAGATCTCCAAATTGTATTTCTCTCTAAATCGCTCTCACAAACTTAGAGACCCAAATTGCTATAAATTTTTTAGATTTGTGTGTTTTAGAATGGGGGAGGGGCTATGTTTTTGGTAAATGTTAGGGTTAGGGCCTCATGCCTTGGCTTTTAATTTTTTTTGTGCCTTTTTTTCTGAACATGGTTTTTAAAGGATCTGCCAGCTTGATATTTCTGGCAGGCTAAAAAAGGGCTGAGTGGATCCTCTGACATTTCCAAATTGGAAATGGATTGAATCCGGGATGAATCATGTCGAATTTGGATCCAGATTCGATCCACAGAAATGTGTATCCTGGATCCTGCATTTCTGCAGATGAAAATCCTCGTGAACAGTAAGTTATTTCAAATGTTTCATTCTTTGATGGGTAGTAGTTTTGAAGGTCACATTATGCTAGTGCAATAAGCTTCATCAGTTTCATCCTCTGGTTTTGCTGGAGTGGTTGTGCAGCTCTGGATACTGTTTCTGAGGTTTGTGCAGCTATCTTGTATAACCTCTAACTTTGAACTGGTTAAATTATTCAGCCCTGTAATGTTGCACTCAAGAGTTGAGAACAGCTCCTTAAAGCTTCTGGTGGAGGATTGGCTTCTAAAATCAGAAAGAGTAGTTTCCAATTCCTAAAAATTGACCAGTGTTTACTCCTGGAGGAATTCTGGGTTCCTCTTCATCTGCTTCAGCTTTCAATACATCTGCTGGGATTTTCCCTTTGCCATCTTTGTTCTGCCTTCCTCTTAAGTTGACTGCTGGTTTTCTTGCCCTTTTCTCCACTGTAAACTGTGAAGTGAAATTGTTTGTCCTTTATTTTTCTTTTGATGGCAAGGATGCTGGTACTACATCTGATTCTTCTTTTAGTAAAGACTGTTTCTGTTTTGGATATCTGCTCACCAAGTACACGATCTTTGAAATCTTTTACCGATTTGAGGATATGCCATAACTGCAGTCGGACACACGTCATTCCTTCCCACACAACATGGGGAGGAATTTGGTTTCATTCCCTTTGACTTGACAGATTTGGACTAATACACTTCCCTGGTATAGATTGCACATTGGCGGCCATATCTTGAAGATACTTGAATCTGATATGGTGCTGTCAACAAATCTGTCAATAGTCTGGTCACTGGTCATGATGTGTGCTGAAACAAGAAATTCATGTCCGAAAGTAGTTTTACACCCGTGTTTTCACAGAGCCAATTGCATTCAACCGAACTTATAAACTTCAGTATTTAGGTAAGGTGCACTCTTCCAATCTTCTAAGATGATCCTTGATCTCATTAATTATACTTGAGAGCCTTGAGTTCTGAGTTTTGTCCTCTGCTACTAAACTGGGAAATAAACTGGAGTCACCTGTCATATTTGCTCTTCTAATGCTCATCACCATCAACTTTTAAACTCCCTTAAGTAAACCCAAAGCTTCTATGATATTATGCATTGTGAGTCCTGCACCAAATCTGTAAGATTCTTTCTTATAATCTGTAAGATTCCTTTTAAACTCCCTTCAGTAAACCCAAAGCTTCTATGACATTACGCATTGTGAGTCCTGTAACAAATCTGTAAGATTCTCTCTTATAATCTAAAACCACTAGCCCCTTGCCCCTGCTTTCCTGCAGTTGAATTTAGGCATTATATTCCTGTCAGGAGTCAGGACCATTATGCATATTAAAGGCATGCTCTGAACTTGTGATGATACTCCCGTGCCATTGTCAATCTTTATTGTTGGTTACACAAGTTATTAAGCCTTGCAAGCCACAACTTCATATGCATTTCAGAAAACTAATATTTTAACAAACTTTGGAATACATCAGTGATGAAGTAAAATCAATCCTCAATCAGCAAGAAAGTGCCAAGTCATGAAAATGTTGATCAAAATTTGCACATTTGAGCAACCCATTAACAGGAAGTGATTGAAAATGAGGTCAGGTAAAACTTTTACCCTGAACCCACATGGTATCTTTAATTGACATGTAGACACGATCAACTATATGGAAGGAACTCCAGAAAACTATGACGAGGCTAAAAATATACTGCTATATGGAGAAACATAAATGATATAAAACATGAAGTGACCATAAGAACTGAGGAAGTCTAGGGACCAAAATATTTGATAAAAGATTGAACACAAATGTTTTTCCTTATATTTTCTACTTTTTAAATCATGTAATTATTTATATATTTTTTAAAATTCTGCTATTTCCAAAATCCGTGCCTGTTTCTGAAACATTTCTGGTTTCCCAATGTATCCTCTTTCTATATTTTGTTCGAGTAGTTCGAAAGAAGGTTTAGTTGCAAAAAATATTTCGATTTACCTTGTCATGGAGAGAACAAACAAGAGTAATAAGTGTAGTGTTCAGATATTTATCTGAAAGATGCATCAAATATCTTTGGGAATACGAGGGGCTAATGAGGCACCCTAATAGGGTTATGACAAATAGTAGGAAATCCTTATTGACAACAATAGGAAATCCCTATACAGAAGGATGCTTTGAATGATGTTCAAACAAATTATCCCTCTTACCACGGAGTTATTCATACACATAACAAGGTAGATTGGCAAATTGTGTATTTGTATTCTGGTTGCTAATGGTTGGTATTTATGTCCAAGGCACATTTGTTCTGCATCAACATGGAAAATTCATTTGGTTACCTTGTGCCTGAGAGCCATACTGTACATACTACAAGGCAACCACTCTTAATTTTTTCTCATTGCTGTCACCTGCAATTGTGTTGCTAGAGGGGGGGGGTTGTCAGTTTGGAATAATCATGTGGTGATATTGTGCCCTTCAGAAGGCCTTACTCTATAAGGCAACTGCCAGACTTGTGTTGCTCTCAGTATTGTTACACAGACACACCCAGAGAGAGAGAGAAAGAGAGAGAGAGAGAGAGAGAGAGGCTTTGCATTGACAATTTACTGACGACAGCAAAATTTTCTGTGCAGATTGATGAAGAAATTCTTCTTCAGGAGGCGATCAAAAGGAATTTTGACAGGAACCAGTTGGTAGAATCCCTTAGAAGCAGAATACAGAATGAGGTATGTTGACTGACTGATTAAATTGATCATACATTTTATTGGCGAATTAGTGGACATGCTCCAACATTTCCGACAGCTAGCTGATCTTATTACCTCCTTCAGGCTACAGTTGCATATTATTTGATGCTGGATAACCGGTGCCGTATTTCCAATGGTTACCTTGGCTCCGAGTTTCAAGAAGCAAAGGTTAAGTCCTCTTTTTGCCTAGTTAATTGGTGAAGGTAGATTTGTTTTTCCTCATTTTCTCTGACTTTATTTTGGTAATACACTATTTTTATGAGTGTATAGAAAATAAAGATACACAATATTAGGGGTTCTTTCGATTACTATTTTTATGAGAATGTGTAGGAAATAAAGATACACAATCTTAGGGGTTCTTTCGATTACTATTTTTATGAGAATGTGTAGAAAATAAAGATACACAATATTAGGGGTTCTTGTGTTCATTTGTGTGTGGATAGTGTGTTCTTTTGCTCATTTCGTTCATTTTTGTAATCCAGTTATTTCATAAATTCAAGCAAAGCTAGTAATTAACTAATTTGGGATCCAAGGAAATAAACTGCAAAAATCTGAGATTTCAGAATAGTTTAAGAACTGTTGTGACAAACTGTTCCAGTGGAATATCTATGGCAATTTACAAATCATATTGGTATCAGAACAATTTTATTTTTGGGGTATTTATGGAAAGTTGCAGGGATCCAAGAATTGTCTTAGGCAGAAAGTTGTAGAACCTAGCCATGGCAGATGAGTTTGTTCACAACAACGCTCGAAATCGAACAGAAGAGAGATTTGCGAGGCTGAAAGAGCAAGTCGCTGATATCTCTTGCAATATGGCCCTCCTCATGGTGGCTTTAGCAAGCAAGCTTAGACCATTCGGGGAGGTTGGATGCTCTAACTTAGAGATTGGATCAGAGGGGAAACCATGAGATAATGAAGACCTAGAAAAGGAGTCTAGGAAAGAGCAGCCAAGTTCCAGTGCCATTACCCCTTCATAGTCTTTATTTAAAATGGCAGCGAAAGTGGATATCAAGCCATACCAAGGTGAGATCGATTCATTAAAGTTGAATCATTGGTTTCAACAATTTGAGGTCTATCTTAGTGTTCACAATATAGATGAGGAGTAGAGGATTTTGTTTGCTCGACTGAAATTAGAGGGCCATGCATTAACCTGGTGGGAAAGCTACACATAGACACTTAGGTTGGCGGTTGATCCACCAATGATTAAATGGAGGATTTCAAAACCCTCATTAAGTCCCAATTCTACCCTATCGGGTATGTAGAGGACTGATGGATATGTTGGCATTACTTTAGGCAAAGGTAGGGGTAGAGTGTGTAGGAGTACAACGCCGAATTCAGAAAGATGGCTATCATGTCGGGTCTCTTCCAAGAACCCAGATGTACTCCTCAAGTATTTGGGGGCCCTACACAGTCATTTGCGAAAGCAAGTGATGCTCTTCAAGCCCAAGATAATTGATGAGGCTTGTGTGCAAGCACAATATCTGGAAAATATAGGCCACAAAAAAGGACAACTAAGCGGTTCCAAAGAAAAAGAGCACCAAGATGCTTCCAAGTAGGGGAAGAAGAAGTGGAAAGGGAAAGAAAAGAAGATGACAGCCACTGCACATCAATGCAAGGATCCAAGTAACCATTGTAACCATTGCAATATTGATGGTCACACTGAAGAAAAGTGTTGGAGACTACATCTAGAGCTGAACCCTAAGAACCGTAAGAAGGATGCCAAAAAGAAGAACCTTCTAGCCATGGATTCAAGTAATCAAGTAGAGAGAAACTTAGATGTGGATGAGAAGATTGCTTGCACTTCAGGGCAGAAGAAGGTGAATATGAGTAGCTTTCATCACAAGAGAAGGAGATGACAAAACTCTTCCATTTCAAGATCTAGGTCAAGAAGACCAAGGTAGACTCTCTATTCAATTCCGGTTCACAGACCAATCTCATAGCAGTCGATCTGGCCAACAAGCTTGGGTTGGAGGTTCATGATCATCCTAGCCCATATCCACTGGGGTTGGTAAACAAGGATGCAAAGATCTAGGTCACGAAACATTGTAAGATCAAATTTGCTGTAAGTGCAGGTTTTATTGATGAAGTGGAGTTAGATGTAGTACCCTTTGATGTGTGTGGTGTAGTGTTTGGAAGCCCCTACATGTATACGAGGGATGCGATCTTCATGCAGAAAGAAAACCAGTACCGCTTGATCAAGGATGGGAAGTCTTTCATCATTAATGGGCATAAAGGTAAATCAAAGATCTCACTAGTGATGAATTGGTAAGAGTAAAGACATCCTTGGAGGGATGTATTAAAAAGCATAAACAACAGTTGGAGGAGTTTCTACAGGCATATAGAGGAGTGTTCTAGAAGCCTAAAGGGATACCACCTAAGAGAGAAGTGGAGCACGAGATATAGTTGTTGCCTCACTACCCATTACCAAATATTGGGATGTACAGATAGTCCGTTCTGGAAGCATATGAAGTGAAGAAACAATTGCAGTAGCTACTGGAGCATGGAGTAATTCGACCAAGCACCTCACCTCGTGAGTCACCTATTATCATAGTACCCAAGAAAGACGAGACTTGGCGGATGTGTATTGACTACAGAGCTTTGAACAAGATTACACTCAAGAATTGGTACCCTTTGCCTAGGATCCCATGATCGATGATTTGTTCGACCAGTTGCGACATGCCAAGTACTTCACCAAGTTGGATCTCAAATCGGGATGCCACCAGGGACGTGTCAAGACACGACAAGCTTTGTAAGAATGGTTGGTCATGCCATTTGGTTTACGCAATGCACCAACTACATTTATGAGACTGATGAATGATGTATTGTGTCCATATTTAGATTCATTTGTTATAGTGAATTTGGATGATATATTGGTTTATAGCTCTACCTAGGAGGAGCACATCTCAGATCTCATGGAGGTGTTAGAGACTAAAAAAGCACCAACTATTGGCTAACCTCAAGAAATATGAGTTTTCTCAACAGTCATTGGTGTATTTGCGGTATGTGATCGGTGGAGGGGAGCTCAACATAGATCCCGCAAAGATGGAGGTGATAATAAAATGGCCAGTTCCTACTAATGTTGTTGAAGTTATGAGCTTTGTTGGGGCAACACAATACATATGTGGGCAAAGAATCGATAGAAAGCTTTTGACGGGATAAAACAAAAGATTAGTCAAGCCACCGGTTCTCGCATTGCCAAACTTATGGCAGCGTTTCAAAGTGGAGACAAATGCAAGTGGGTATGCTATGGGAGTAGTCTTGATGCAAGGATTTAAGCCAATATGCTATCATTATGAAATGTTTCATGGGAGAGTCTTAAAATACCCTACCAATGATAAGGAACTCCATGCCTTGGTTCAAGTTGTTAAGAAGTGGAAGCACTATTTGATGGGAAATTAAAACCATTATCCGCATAGATTGCCAACAATATTTGCAGGCCTAGAGTAAGCTTCAATAAACATGACATTACAAGTGGATGGGGTTTTTGCAGTGATTTCATGTAGTCATCAAGTATAGGAAGGGAAACACTAATAAGTTTGCGAACATGCTTTCAAGGCCACCCACATTCAATATTACAGCTTTGGGAACTCTTATGCACATAAAGCCTTTTACCCATGATGCATACAAAGAGGCATCCACAAAAGATGAGGACTTCAAGGAGGTGTTTCAGTAGCTACATGGGCAAATTCATGTAGAAGGTGACGGTAAGGTTGACTATCATCTCCAGAATGGGTTGGTCTACAAGCTAGACAAGCTCTATGTTCCTAAAGGTGAAAGATTGCATCTTATCAAGAGAGGCTCACACCTCCAAGGTTGCATGAGATTTCGGTGTTGGGAAGACAGTTGCTAACTTACAAAGGTATGTGTATTGGCCCAGATTGAAAGAATATGTAGCATGGTATATTTAGAGGATGCATACTTTGTTGTACCAACAAGCCCAATAGTAGAAAGCAAGGTCTATACCACCCCTTACCGTACCTACTCGACCTTGGGAAAGCATTTCCATGGATTTTGTGGGTGGTTTGCCAACAATTAGGAAGGGACATGTCCATCTTTTTGTGGTAGTTGACAGGTTCAACAAGATGTGCATTCTTATGCCTTGTAAAAAGACCATGAAAGGACAAGAAGCCGCAAACATGTTCTTTGAATAGGTCTGGGTGCACTTTGGGATACCAAGGAGCATCATCTCAGACAGGGATACCAGATTTCTCAGTGTCTTTTGGACTACACTTTGGGAGAAGATGGACACAAAGTTGAAGAGATCTACAACATTCCATCCACAGACATGGACAAATAGAAGTAGTCAACAAGACTTTGGTGTAGCTTTTGAGGGGTTACAATTAGAAGTATCCCAAGACTTGGGATGAAAATCTGATCTATATTCAACACTCTTACAATAGAGTAGTTCACACTTCTACTTGTAAGTCCCCTTTTGAATCTTGCTTTGGGTATTTTCTGCTTTTGCCCTTGGATGTTGTTTATGGACATCAAGGAGTGAGGGAATACGTCACAATAGAGGCACTGAGAGTAGAGAAATTTGTTGAAAAGATTTGATAGATCCATTTGCAAGTACAGGAGATGCTGAAGAAGTCACAGGAAAATACAAGGCCAGGCATGATCAACAAAGAACCGAGAAGTCATTTAAAGTGGGAGACAAAGTTTGGTTACAAATGAACAAGGAAATTCTACAGGGTCCTGGTAAGAAGATCAAGGCTTTGCGGTATGGTCCTTTTGAGGTATTGGAGAAGGTGGGAGATAATGCCTACAGACTTAGTCTGCCCCCATACATGCACATTTACTCAACAGTGAATGTGGATAATTCAAAACTCTATGAGCCTTCCATGTTGGATCAGGAGGTGGAGTTGGTCCTACGTAGTACGTACCATAGAGGACTTAGCACCAAATGCTTAGGCAGAGTTGGCAGAAGACATAGTTTTGCAGAGGAAGTCCAAAACTACAAGACAGGGACAACTTGACCTTTGGCAGATTGGGTTGAAAGGACAACTTCCAGGCAAAGCAAAATGGTTCTCTAGGGAGAAAGTAGAGGTAAATTTTTGTGACCTCATTTAGTAAATATTTTGGGGACCAAAAGCCTCACTAAATGGGGAGGTATGATCCAGATTGGATCATCGTATAATTTGTCATCTATCTTGGTATTTTCTGGGTGGAAAAAAATTGGAGGAATAGGCTTGTAGGGCTATTTTAGTGGCAGGTCCTAGTTTAGAAAATTGGGGTCTAGAACCTTTCATAGCCATTTTTAGGAATTAAACATCTTTTTGGGGTTACAGTGTCTGAAACTTGTGCCCACACCCTCGACGATGTTCTACACTCAAAGACCTTTCCAACAATGCAAAAATTGCCTTAGTCGGAGCTATGCGAAAGTTATGCCTCCCACAAGTTGACTTACCTTGTTGACCACCATGGTACGAGTGGATGCCACGTCAGTCCCCATTACTCTAACGTGTAGGGCTAGCCAATTGAGGGTTGAGGAAGTCAAAACCCTAACCCTAGATGACTATTGGGCTATGTTAAATAATGGGCTACTAGGAGGATAAAGGGTTCCATTCTTTAGCATTGTACTTGTTCCATAGTTGTGTAAAACAACTGGGAGTGATATTTTGAGAGCATAACCGACGAGGGAAAGATTCTATAGCAGCCATACAAACCACGGTGTCAAAGTCAACTCCATAGTGAGTGCCTCTTTCTTTGTATTTGCATTTCCATACGTCTCACCTTCTGGCTGGGTTTTCTCTTGTATTGGGTTTCCTAGGATATATCTTGTGTTCATTTACGTGTGAATGGTGTGTTCTTTTACTCATTTATTTCATTTTCGTAATTCAACGATTTCATAAATTCAAGCAAATTTAGTAATTGTCTAATCTGGGATCTAAGGAAATAAACTGCACAAATCTAAGATTTCAGAATAGTTTAAGATTTGTTGTGACAAATTGTTCCAGTGGAATATTCATGGTAGTTTACAGATCATGAGGGAAGCCTACAATAGAAAGTGGACCTAGTCCACTACAAGCAACCAAACTCTGCACAAGATAGAACCACATGTGGAGTGTTCCAAGTTTAGGTGTCACATGTCAATATTTGAGGCATGCACGTCCAACAAGCAAGGCTTCAAGGTTGAATACTCTTTAAATAATGTACAATGCTCCTCCAAAGGCTTCCAATGCTTCAATGCTCCCTCCTAAGGATGTGTAGCTCTAGGTCCACCTCACCTACATGATCACTCGTCGACCCAGGTGTTCTCAAGTCAAATACAACCTCCATGCAAACAACCAAGTGCCCCCATGCCATCTAGGGCTCAACACCCTCCTCAAAGATGCCCAATGCTCCCCCTCCAAGGCAAGTCATCCTCCTAAGCAAACGATCACCCTCCATGTGTTGGCTACATGAAGAATTCACCAAGCTCCATAGGACTACAGTGCTCCAAGGAAGAATGCCACATAGGCATCAAGACAAGGTTCAACAATCAATGACCGAGCCAACCCCAATGTGTATGTCCATCAGGGAACAACCAAGGGTCATCCATACACCATGCACCCCACATTACATGAAGCAGCCCCAAGCATGGTGTAAACACTTTAAGAGTAACCTTGAAAGTTAACAAATGCTACCCAGTTCCTTACTGCTGCAGGATTATGCACAGAAGTCTTCCAAGGAGCAAGAGAAAATTCTTACAAATTTAAGGAGAATTAGGTGGTGAGATACCTGCAAACACATACTGCAGGCTGAAGATCTAAGTTCATGTCAAAAGTCCCAGTGGCACAAGGTTTCATGAAATTCAACAGCTCTACTTGCTGCCTTAGAATTTTAAGAATGATTGATCAACTGCCACATTACTTCCGACTAACTGTGAAGTCTAGCGTCTTGCCGGAGAAAGAAATCATGGATAATGCTAAAATCCTGAGGGATCAAAGGACACATTGCTCAATGCATCATTGCAAAAAAGGACTTTGAAGATAATAGTGAAGTATGATCTCAGAGGAGTATCATCTTTCTGACACGATTGATGTCCTTACAGTCCTGCACTTAATGTCCAAACTCGCAAACCCTAGGAATTAGTAGGGTTACATGTTTACAGAGAATTTTTGATAAGCTTCCCAGAGAGCTGCCCCCTTGGATTAAAACTTGGAGAACGCCATGTTCTTGTACTCAATGATTGTTAAAAGCTCAAAATGACGATGACAATGCTAGTGTGGCAAAGAGTCTTTACTTGGTGCCTTATTTCAGATAGGTTCTATGATGAATTCCGAGGAAGCTAGAAAAATGTTAATGAGTTTTACTTTAAGCCATACTATTTCTGTTGTTTTCATATGGTCTGTTTAAATATATAATATGTAATCAAATGGATATTTTGGCCCATCTACTCGGTAATATATAATGGTTTGGTATGCATTACTATAATATGATTCTTATTATCCAGGCTGTGCTGGAACTGCAGCCAGTTGACTATAATAAATAGGATGACCTCTGTGACATAAATCTGTATGCAAAGAATTCAAAATATTTGAATTTTACATGTTTGTGATAATACAATTTGAAATTTTCTTCTAGCATGCTTATCTATTAATGCTGTTCGTACGTTTTGCACAGGGCTTTGTGCCAACTGATCGTACAACATCAACTGCTGTACATAGATTACATGGTTTTATTGATCAGGGAAATGCCTCAAGATCCCAATTTCCTGTTGAGAGGAAATGGGCTTTAGGGCTCCAGGTGTGTAATTCTGGTTATAAAGCAAGTTCATCATTTTCGAAATATCAGTTGTCCCAATGGTTGCTTTCTATTGTAGGGAGTTTAATGCGTACTTTATGTTTTGCAGTCGCAGGCTCATCCACGTGAGATTATGTCAGAAGTTCTAAAAGCACTTCAAGAGCTGGATGTTGGATGGAAGAAGATAGGACATTACAACATGAAATGCAGATGGTTTCCTGCTTTATCAAGGAATGTTGATTCTTCAATGAATAAATCTTTGCATGGAAACCATATTTTACAAGACGACTCTACAGCTGGCATCAACTGTAGATCTCCACCAAATGTGGTCAAGTTTGAAGTGCAGGCAAGTTTGTTTTACACCTGTTTCTGACTACATTATTACTTTTTGAACGAAGTACAGCTTCACTTGTCAACCATTATCTCCAGCCCATAAACATTTGGGAATTGCTTAACATAATTTCGAAATCAACACAACCTTTTTCCTAAGGGATGCAATGCTTTTTTTTTGTGTTGCAGCTTTACAAAGCTAGAGAGGAGAAATATCTTCTTGATCTTCAAAGGGTGCAAGGGCCACATTTCCTCTTTCTTGACCTGTGTGCAGATTTTCTTGCACAACTTAGAGTGCTATGACATGGAAGATTTCCAGGAATTTTTAAGGCTCAAGAGATTCTAAGGAATATAATGGTAGTTTACTGAAGTATATGGTCACTCACTATCAACTGTTCGATTGCTGTAGTGTGCAGTAATGAAATCTTTTGTTACTTTGTATAATAGTGTGCCTTTCATAGCCTTTTCCGAGGAGTTGAAAATGAAAGAAGATAAATGGATCAACAGTAATAATCTTCTCGCTCTTGTTGCAACAAGGTTTCAATTTGCTTTATGCACCAGACAGCACAGTGATTTTTTGCTTGGCAATTTATGTGACTTAAAGAACGCTTTATTTCTTAATACAACTTCAGTGCACCATAGCAATAAGATTTTCGTTACTTCTGCCTTTTGTTTACATTTTCATAGACATTCCTCCTTATCTTCCTTCTTTTTTGCATCTTTGAAAATTGTTGGCATTCACACTGTTGTTCTGTCTACTCCTTTATTGTTTATAATATGTAGTCTTTCTTGACATTCTGTTGTGCTTTATTCCGTTGGCAATCCATTGTTCTTCTGCAAAACATGGAATTTGTGTATTGTAAATTTTAGCATTGCTCATTTTTTCGTTTTTGCTCCTTTCATAGTTTTTTGGTTGTGCTTACTGAAACTTATGGCAAATGAGGAAGTTACTGTTACAAGCATTATCTGGTCGGTGGCACATCCCTTAGGTCCCAGAATGAGGACCGACTATTGGTTGATTTAGTACAATTTGCATAATCTCCTGCAAGGGCATGTTTAGAGGAATTATTTGAGGCAGATTTGCCTCTAGTTCAAAAATATGAGTAATACTACAACATCACTCCTGGACAAGATCATTGCCCTCTTGCCAAATCTACATGCCATGTCACAACTCAATCCTTAAGCTATTAAATATAGTCTTGTGTGTGGGTTAGGCCAGATCTGCCCTAGCCTAGGATTAGCATTTTGTCAATCTATTAGTATGAATATTGATGTTTCTCCGAAAGAAAGTCGTCCATCATTATGTGATTATTTTTTGCTATCTTCTTCTCGTGTAGAAGACATTCTCCCTTCTATTTGGGGAGTAGTCTGCCTATTTATCTTGTTTGAGCAGGCAGTGTGCATCCTATCACTTGGCAGCTGTGCGCTCCCTCCCTTTTTTAAGATCTTTCTATATTCACATATAATTCATAATATTTTCAATTTTTTTGAATGTTTAATTTATTTGATGAATAATGCATGATTTCACTGTTATTTGGATTATATTCTGTTTCCCTTTTTGTTTTTGTGCCCTTCAAAGCTGTTCAAAGATCTACAATTGGCATCACTGCTGTATCAATCCCAGACCAGAGCTCAAAATAGTACATTGTCTTCTGGAGCTATAATTTTTGGTAGACCTCAGATTTAAGCGAGACCTGCTGGATTCGAAAGTAAACTCAGCAAATTTTTTGCATGTACAAATTTTCTTATTTTGGAGCCATGACCAAACTGTTACATCATGTAGAATTTCAGCTTCCAAATCAGTCCTACATCAAAGCCAAAGATAGTTTGTCTTGTCAAAGCTATAACTTTTTGCAGAGGCCTCCAATCTGATTGCAATCCATTGTGCTAGAAAGTAGGCTTGAATAGCTTTCAAACAAGATGTGTTACAGGCTATAGCATACCAATGATCATTACTGAAGGTGTATTAATCGGCACAATTTTGTCTTAAGAAACAATCTAATGGAGGTAAAAAAATAGCGGTTCACATACTAATGAGCATAACCTTTTCAATGACATGACTAAATTTAGTGTAATTGGCTGCTTCCGAAAGTACAGATCTAGAGCTTTCCTCTTGCCATATATTGTTGTGGGTTTTAGTGCAGAGACGAATGAGACACAACATGTCAAAGCTAACTTTACAATTCATCCCGGAATACCTGATCTGTGGCAAGTTATTATGTTAAGGATTATAACTTTTGATTGAGAACTCAAAATTGAATTCGTTTTCCTCCAAGTGAATGTACATATTTTGACGACTGTTTGATATATTATGCTTAATATTTTGCTGAAATATTATTAAAGTTGTATTCTTTTCAAATTGTGCTATAGAACTTACAATAAAACCGTAGTGTGGAAGCAAAATCCGGGACTTTCAATAATAGGAGTGTCGTTTGAACAATTATTTTTGGGTTATTTTAAAAGTATCATGTTTAACATCAAGAATGTAATCCGCCGCCAAACACCTGAGTTAGGAAAGAGTTTACAAGCCGAAAAGCAATGATGTAACGACTCAAAATTGGGTGTGTGAACGAGTGCACAGGGTTTCTATATCACTTCAGCAAGAGCTAAGAATTTTTCCGTTAACATTATGTAGTGCATTAATCATAGATTAATGCGATTAAGCCATTTGTTGCTTACTTCAGCAAGAGCTAATAATTTTTCCGTTAACATTATGAAGTACATTAATCATAGGTTAATGCGATTAAGCCATTTGTTGCTGCATTTTCTTCTTGATTGCTCTGTACTTTTTCTTTTCCATCTCTGGTGAGTTTCGTCTTCCAGTAGTCTGCATTTTTTTGTTCCTTACATTTTGCAATTGTTTCATCTTCCTTTCCTGTTCGTTTTGACTTGATGTACAGCTATTAGGGTGTATAAAACTTATTTGTGGTGGATATTTAACAATGAATGGAAGGAGCAAGAGGATTTAAATCAAAAGGGGATACTATATATTAAGAATAATATACTAGAGAGATTTTTGTGGTGGATATGATATCCAAGACAAAAAAAGAACAAACAACCAATAAAGTTGTTGACCAAAGGTTGGATGATATGGCTAATGACATTGAATATCCTATCAGTATGATTGCCACAATCCCTAATATCATGACATCGTATGATATAGAAGATCACATGTGATTAAGGATATCGACAATAATGATCCCAATACCACAATTGGACTAGACCTTTTTGGTAGGTCTCAAGAGGAGGATGGTGGAAGCATAACTCAGATCTCCCAGGGTTTTGTAAATGCTAGACAAAGGATACATACTCCCTTTATCTATAAGAAGAGGTGATAGGTGGTCATATTGATCGAGAGGAAGATAGTGTTAGAACAAGATGGAGATTCATGAAATTTGTCAATAGATAATCTACTTTCTTTAAGTAATCTTTTAGTTACCTAGGCAAGTCAATGATTTCCTTGGTAACGGATAATAATTTCTACTTTTAGTATAACACTGATAATAACCTAATGGAAAGCTGATGGAAGATGCAAAGAATGGATGATTGTTTATGGGGATACATTGGAATTCCAAATTCATTATGAGGGTGATGAGAACTTTATAAATCGATATGGATAGTTGTCTAGGTGCATTTTACCTTCAACATGAGGATAAATGAGGGGTCATGATAACTTGGTGGTTGGTCCCATATGTGTTTGAGGAGAGAAACTTAACATATACTATTTGTGCTAGATACTTTTGTAAAACCACAAATGTGTTGAGGGGGGTGTTAATGTGTTAGAATATATTTGTGTTGAGGGGGTGTTAACATGTTCGAATTTTTGTGTTGAGGGTGGGTTGGTGTGGGTTTGTATGGTGTCCACACAAAAATACATGTGGATTTAATGTTAAACCATGCAACCAAATGTAATATGTTAGAAAGTAAAGGTTTGGTGGTTAAATCACCATGACCTCCTAGGGATGCTATAGATATGAGATGTGAGATGTTACATGTGAGAGATGTATCCACTACGATATTAATGATAAGATGTGATGTTTTTATTGTTTACACTTCAATGTGTATCTTGTATATTGCGTGTAGAGGACAAATAATCATCAACTAAAGCATCATGAAGTGAATAGTTGCCATCAAGCATCATTGCAATCCATGAATGCTTTCATGGAAAGGCATCTAAAGAGGGAAGGGATATTTTGTAGGAGTAGCTAAAAAACCACTATCATCAAGCATCATTGGCAATCTATCAATGTGCTTAGAGGGAAATACATCAAGGGGATATCGTGCCCTAATCACAAAACACGTATAAGCATGTCTTTTTAAATAATTTTTTTTTTTATATATTTTAAAATTAATGGATAAGATTTATATTATTAAAAAACTATTGCGGTCATACAATACAATTTCGATTACATCAAAATTGCATCTTTAAGAAAGGTCAACCAAAGACTAAGACTTGATTAATTCAACAAGCAACATTATTAAAAAAACCTATCTAATTTACTACAAAACATGTAGGTGTAGATTTTAATATTTTGTGCTAGCAAAATGAGGCCCCTAAACAACATAAACTATAAATTAATTAATTCCATGGATGAGGCTTGCTACTAAAATCCCTTGGGTGTCCATGTTTTGTTCCTCCAAGGAGGCAACATAGTGGTCCTACAGAGCATGCGGGTTCGACAAGAGCACCCAAGGTGGCATGTTGATGTAGCTTGTAATCTTGACCAAGGAGTTTTCAAGGGTTGATTCACAATATCTAGTTCAAGGAATTTCATGCAAAGAATGGACAACTTTGACTGGGGACTCTTGTTGCCAATTGCGTAGCTCTAAGACATGCCTTTCAGATTCCATATTCAAGATGTCTATGGTCCTATTGGTCATGTGAGATTGGGACATAAACTAAGATTTCTATCTCTTGGTGGTAAGGCTTTGTTGTTCACATTGTTGTGCAACTCCACTAGTTCCTGGATACAGTTAGTTCCTTTGACCTTTTCGACCATGCCACAACAATGCGTCATGACAAGAACAAGGAGGAGAGGACTCTCTCTAGATGAGAACACTATCCAAATTCAACAAAGGGCCCAAAGAAAAGATTATGTGCAAAGGGAGAGAGCAAAGTGAGTGGATGAAGAAGGATGTCTCACCTTCTGCATTTGAAAATCCAGTGGTTTCTCCCAAAACAAGGGTGCAATGAATGAGCCATCCTATCCAACATGGAAAACAATCCTTCCCACACTAGAGATGGAGTGTATTGAAGGGTCATGATGATAAAATCAAATATGCTCCAAATTTGATGGGGGCACCGGAGATGTCTTTGGAGGGAAGCATTGAAAATCTTCTCCAAGAATATTTGAGAACAATGTGTGGTAAATGGGAGGAGGCCTCTTCTTTGTGTTTTCTTCTTTGTAATTAACTCAAGATTAGACATGGATAAGATCTCTCATCTTCACCTTGTCGAACCCATAAAACAGTTTTAGAGTTTGAGGACCCTAGGTTTGCCATAACATTTGCCTCTTGGTTTAGATGCACTTAACTTGGTAAAATGATACTTCTTGGAAACGTTTTTGGAGAGTTCCAATGTGTTGAATGATTTTGGCTACCTTCAGGGAAGAGGGGGCTTGTCCCTGCGTAAGGGATTGAATGATCATTTTCGATTCTTCGATTATGGCTACCTTAGGGTTCAATCTGACAAGTAAAAGTTGATATGTAGTGCCTTGTTGTTTGTTGCCGTCCCTAGTCCCTAAGCAATTGATAGTTTTTTTTTCCTTCGCGATTTAGGATAACCCCTCTCAACCTTGCCACACATGGGTTGCCTTTTGGGACTCCATCAAAACATAAAGTGCATTGTTGCCTCTCCATATACCATTTTTGAAAAAAATCCTTCCCTATATGTAGCTTCCAACACTCATCACTTAGTTGGGGGTATGTACAATGACCAAGGGTTGGAATTATGTTTAGTAGTGATTGTAGCTAACTTCTTTCTTGCATTGTGTAGTGCATATGTTAGTCTTTGTCCATTCCTCTTGAGATTAGCACCTCATCCAGTAATTTTGTTTCTTTTTGGGTTATTTATTGAGGACTTAGCTATTGATCGAGAAATATGCATCGATTCCTTGGTAGCCATACTTTCTATGATAAGAACTTTGGCAACACTAACTAGGCTTATTCCAATAACGAATGCATGGTGATTTTCCTCTGATAACTCCAATATAACATTATATACTTCTAGTCATTGGGGAGAGAGACAAGTATGGAAGGCCGCAAATATGGTGCATGACCTTGTATTACAAGAATAGGCGATTAAATGATAGTTCTCCAACTTATAGAGGATGCACATTGATGGCCCTTGTATTTCTCTCCTCTTTAGTTTCTCTGAGGTGAAGAACCTATTAGAACCATCAACCAATAAAGAAGATTTTTGGTAAGTCATCTCCCTTCTAGATTCTCAACCAGATCTTCCATTGTGGGGGTAGTTCCAACCGCTAAAGTTGCATCTCATGCCTTTTTTGACATTCTAGTCTCCACATTGAACTCCTCAAGCTTGAGAGTCTCCTCCTAATTGAGAGGGGTTACTCCCCTAAGTAAGCTTAGAAAGGTGTTCATCTCAAATTGCAATTTCTCAGAGGGAATAAGCCTGGCCTTGCTGATCCAATTTTCTCCTGCACGACCATAGATTTAAAGGTATACCAGGGAGCATATACCTTGCGTAGTTGACTAATCTTTGAATCTACTTATTCGCTCAATTTGATCTTCCCAAATTGAGATTATTTCTCCACTCCTTGGCTTTCAAGAGAGGCCATTTTGAATGAGAGAAGCCATAGATTTTATTAGTCTCTAAATGGGCAATCCTATTGCATCTTGCAGTGGCTTGTCAAGATAATAATATCTTTGCAGTGGGTGAGTCTTTTGGCGATGACGTCAGAGACTCCTCCAATCAACAAGGTGTCACGAACAAACTGAGCATGATTGAAGGGCGTGATACCACGCACTATGCAGATCCATGGAAGCTGGTCTTGTTGTCTAGCCGTTACAGCGTGTAACCCAATGCTTCCGCCATCAAGATGTACAGGGAGGTTGATAGGAGGCACCCTTGTCAAACTCCTCGTGTCCCTTGTGAAGAAGTTATCCGATTTTCCATTTATTGAGGGCATGATCCATGTCCTGGATGCCCTTATCCATTCTGCAAAGGTTGGAGAGAACTTGAACTTTTAGCAGTACTGCGCAAAGGAATTGGAGAGAACTTGAATTTTAGCAGTACTGCGCAAAGGAATTGGTCAAAATCTTGTAAGACACATTAATAGAAAATGATAAACTGATGATGGGTTCCCTTTCTTGGGTTTGAGGGAAGGAAAGGAGTTGATTCCTCCTCCTAGTTTGAGCAGCCTCTGTGAACCCTCCAACATTCTCCTCGAATTCCCCTTACTAATATGTCAACACGCCCTGTAAATATTCGACGAGACACCGCACGACCTCGAGGCTTTATATAGATTCATTGACCACAAAGCGGCTTCCTTTTATTCTCTACTAATTTGTTTAATCATATTTCTATTGTCCTTGTCGTATCGTGCCAGGTGCTTTATCTAATTCCATCGACCACAACGTGACTTCTATTTCTTTTTCACTAATTTCTTTCATAAGATTTTTGTTGTCCTCCTCGGTAATGAGATTAGGTATGATGCTTGTCATATCTTCCCAAGATTGTGGCGAAGAGATGGGTTCCCTCTATGTATAACACGTCGAAATGGTCATGAGCTGCTTCCAAATCTGGCTAAATCGTTGGACTTTATGGCCATTTGCTAGGGATATTTGTTATGATTACGCATTGCGCGTTACTTTTTATGGAAGAACTTCATGTGTCCCCCTTGATTTTAGATAATAGGCTTTGAGATTTGATTCTATAGTGTTCTTCCTCTTTGTGATGGTACCGAGTCAACCCTATTGAGGTTGTTTGCTCCTTAGCCAAGAGTTCTTGTCTCCAAAATTTCCATTTAAAGTTGTATGGCCACGAGTTTCTTACTACATTTTTCTCTCAGTTTTGTTCGAGGAAAAAAGACTTGCTTTTACCATTCCTTGAGTTGTTCTTCTAACTCCTTAATCTTTTTCTCCTAGACATGAAAGGGAGATCCCTAGAATGGAATGCTTCATACTAGTTGGTTAATGTCCCATACTTCTCGTTGATGAACCTAGATTGGGTTGATTTTAAAATCCATTGGCCTATAATCAGAATCTGTAGATGGGATGCTTTATGAGTGGATTTGGACATGTTCTAAGGGGAATAAACTATGGAGAAGGAACCGATTGAGCTACTACTCTAAGTGTCTAAGATCACACCTTTTATTATTCCAGGCAAGTTCCCCCCTACGAGGGTGAGGATCAATCAGGTCTAATGCAGTTATCATTTCATCAAAAAATTCACAATAAGTGTCATAGAGCTAGGCTCTTCCTCATTTCTCCTAATGGTTAAGAACCATATTCAAGTCAATTGTGATTATTCTCCATTCCATTTGAATAGAGTCTCCATAGTCTTTGAAAGATTCCCAACATTGTTATCTTTCTTGGTAATTGCTTGGTGCATATACATTGAATATTTGTAGGGTCCTTTTAGTGTCATTTTCTAGCACGAGAGTAAATTTCCAATGTTGAGTTGGATGTATGTGGAGCACATAAAAAGATATGGGATCCCACAAAGTGTCAACTCTTTTAGAGAATCCCTTGGCACTAGTGCATACCTCTTGGCTGTTTTTCCAAAATTTATTAAAAAGGTCATTCTTATTTTATTCCATATTCTTATCCAACTCATCCCTTGTTATTGACCTAACACTCTACTCATTAAGTTGTTCCTCCAATTTGGATAGCTTGTTATGCATGTCCTCATTTTCTTCTTGATTTATAGATGAGACTTCAAGATATTTAATTGGTGTTGAAATTTTTTTTGGACCCATGTGGAATAAAAATAATAATAATCCTCTATTTCCTCTTTTTCACAAATTTTGAATCACCAAAAAAAAATCTTCCAATAAAAAATTATTCCAATTGAAAGTTACATACCTTTCAAACTCTTAATTTGGAGTCTCTTCTCATGACCGACCTTCCTTGTGTATTTATGAAATTTCATCCCTTTTAATTCTGAAATTTCAGCCATTAGTACTATGGTGTGTCCTCTCTTCAATTCTTTAGGTCTGATCAAAATTGGATGTGCCAAGTTGAAGTTAGGGTAGCTTTCCCAAACCTTGCTGAGTTTTAGCCTTTCCAAGAGAGTGAAATTGTATAGAACTCCACGTGCCCAATATTTGATATACGATTATGAAACTTGTACCAAAAATACTAAAGACTGTCATCTTTCAAATGAAACTAGTCTCACTAAATTTGGATCCTCGCTAAAGAAGATATGACGATTTTGCCCGAAACACCTGTTTGAGACTAGTAATAGGACTACTTATAAACCCTATCTTCTACAGGGTGTATCTATGAAAGTATAATGAACTAAAAGTTGAAATTTTTTACCACATATACCTTGATATGTCCTCTAAATAATTTCCAAGTTTCATGGTCCGAATTGTCCTATAAAAAACATTATAGTGAAAATTCTAATATGACTTGCTTCGAGAAGAAAAACCGTAGGATCAATGCTCTGATACCAATTGTTATGATCCAATGCCTTAAAAATGATAAAAAATCAATGAATTACAACCCACTTCTATGGGGAAACCTCCTTTTACAATATATCCACTTTAGAATACAATATGAATTGACATAAGACGATCCTAAGACTAGATTTCAATATATATATAGGAGACAAAGGGTACAATTATAATGGAAGGGTGCGATGAAGGGGTTCAAAGCCTACATACAAATATAACAGAATAAATGTAATAATTAAAATAAGGGGCTTAATAAAGGGTTTTATACATAATATGGGATTTCTATGGGGCTTTGTCTAGGGATTAATAGAAGCATTGTCATATACTAAAACCGATGCCACGAAAACCTGGTAATGATATATTGTTATAGAAATATAATCATCGTTCTTGAAATCCCATTTTTGGAATTATTTTCTTTTTTAAATTTCATGGATTGGTTCGTCAAACATCTAATGAAGCTTGCGGTTTTTTCAGATGATCTACCAATGAAGAGCGATGAAAGTTTTTCATTATTGATACACCAACTTTGTTGGTAATTTGTCGATCCATTTGATGACCCTCAATTGGATGTCTAAGGGGATTGAAATAGACCAATAAAGCCAATTCATCAGGAAAATTAGTGGTCGGTTCGACATATATCCATCGAAATTTCAATAGATTTCCGACCCACTTCTGACATAATTAGACCAAATTTTGAAGTTGATAACTATCGAACGTATGAGCAAGACATAGTTCCATCACTCGTTCGATGACCACTTCACGATGAAAATGGGTTGAATGCTTCGTCACATGTGCAACATTTTTGTAATGCAATTTTGTCGGTAAATTTTCAAAAAATGGGTCCAATGTATTAGTGTGGGTGTGTAATATCTCCAAATGATCATGCTTCTCCTCTGTCTTGGAATATATAAGAATATCATCCAAGAATACAATGGCAAACTTGTCTAGGAAATATCTGAACATCCCATTCATCAAACACATAAATGTAGCAGGTGCATTTTTGAACCCAAAGGGCACCACCACAAATTAATAGTGTCCATACCTTGTCCAAAAGGTTGGCTTGATAGTATCTTCATCTCTAATCCTTACTTGATGATAACATGATCTCAAGTCAACCTTGGAAAATTTCTTTTCTCCTTTCAGTTGATCAAAAATATCATCAATCATTGGAAAATGATACTTGTTCTTGAATGTAACCTTGTTCAACTGTTTGAAGTCAATACACAACCTCAATGTTCCATATTTTTTCTTCACAAAAATAAATAGGGAACCCAAAGGAGAAACACTTGGTCGTATGTACCCCCTTTTCAACAACTCTTCTATTTGCATTTGCAATTATTTTAGTTCTAGTGTGCTCATTATGTAGGGAGTTTTGGTGATCCAGATGGATATCGGTGGCCACCCACCTTTTCCAATTGGCTCAAAACAGTTTTCTGGCAATTTGGGTAATTTACTATTTTTAAGAGTTTTCACTTGCGGAGCCGTTTTGAGGTCTTAAATGATGTTTTTTTGGGAAAACATGTTTTCAATATGGAAGTTCCTTCGATATTTCTCCTAAAATGAATCTCCTCGATGATACCTTTCCAACGGGCTATCATACGCCTAAAACGAAGATCGTATGCAAAAGTTATGACCTCGGGAAGTTGATGTACTAACTTACCCAAACGGGGCCCACATGACTTTTGGCACTTCATCTCTTAGGGTTAGGTTTTTGGATGTCTAGGGTTTTTGACATTCCTGCTTATTGTAAAAATGCCTTCAGAGCCTCATTGTAATAATCTTCTTGCGAATGAGCGCAACCATCACATCTCTTCTCAGAGATACGCTGACACCATTCCAACAAGCTTGTTTCCATTGCATTTTACAGTTTTCAGCGTATTTCGTTATTGAATAGAAAACCAATTTTACTGTATCTCTGTTATTTTTTGTTAAACACCTGTTAATAATTTGTATTCATTTCGTTCTGCTCATAAAATCCGGATCAGTGGTATCAAAACAGTTTGCTTCTTGTTGTCTTAATGCATGTCCCCAACAAGGTTAGAGTACAAAGATTTGGGTCTCGAGCTTGTTTCTCTTGAGGACAAAACCTCTCGCACTCCCAAGCGACCTCTCATGGCAGGAGAAAAGAGAGATGATGGGACATGATATCCTTTCAAACTGTTGATTGAGGAAGCCCTCATACAACAAAGGAACGAGATGATGGATAGTTTCGCGCAAATCCTTCGACGGATACCAACAAACGACACATCTTCTTCGAACGGAGGCGCCGCCCCCTTCAAGGTACAAATAAACTTCGATATTTCTATATTTGAAGGTCAGATAAATGCAGCTGCTGTAGACAAGTGGTTGAATCTACTAGAAGGGTATTTTTCTCTCCATAACTTTTCGAATAGAGAAAATATTATTTTTGCGCTCCTCAAAGCCATTCCCCATGTCAAAGATTGGTGGGAAACTTTCTGTGAACAAAATGAAACAGAGGAAACCTCATTATTTTTAGTCATAGCCACCTCAGAATCCTTTAGGGATGCTATTAATGAACAATACTACCCTGTCGGAAGTTATGATGACCTGTATACCAAATGGACCGCACTGTGGAAAGAAAGAGACCAAGCAATGCCAGATTTCACAAATATCTTCCATGCCTTGCGCACCAAGATGGGTATCAAAGATTCAGAGCGACATCTGGTGCTCAAGTATCGTGGTTCTCTGCATAGATACATCCAGACCGAAATGAAATTTGTAGACATCTCATCCTTTAGCGCGACCTACCGATATGCCGTCAAAATCGAGCAGAAGCTCAAACAAAAGACACGACAATTTGAGCCTGGGAACCCCTCACAACAAAAGCTAGGAAAGGGCAACCCCAACCTACAGAACAAAGGACAAAGTAAATATGGACAGTATTAGGACAACCATTCCAAGCCGCAAGCAAAGAAGGACATCTAAAAGACAAAGAAAGATATCGAGAAGTGGTGCGACTTCCATAAGAGCCCTTGGCATAACACTGTTGACTGCCGCTCAAAGCAGTCGTTGGTGGCCGAAGTGAAAGCCTCTGAATCAGATGCGGATTCTGACTCTGAGCCAGAACCATAAAGGAGAAGATGGATGATTGACGCGGAACCCAGTGCCACCTTTGCTACCACCAAGCTCCAGCCTGGTGAACCAGATGAGCTAGAAGAAGGAGAATGCCTCTCCCATTCATAGATGTGGGTAAAGGGCACCCCGCTGCACTTCATCGTTGATAGCGGTAGCCAGAAGAACCTCATCTCAACAGAGGTTGTCAAGCGGTTGGACCTGCCAACAATGCCGCACCCACAACCCTACACCATTGGATTGCTCCGCCAATGAAGCGATCTCCGTGTCAGCCAACAGTTTCGACTGTCGTATGACATCAAGCCATTCGAAGATGAGGTATTGTGTGATGTTGCTCCTCTCGATGTTTGTGATGTTCTTTTGGGCCAACCTTATTTATGGAAATGTCATGCTGTATATGAGTCTAGGCCTTGTAGTGTTATTATTACTTTGAACATGAAATTGTACAGGATACCCGAGTTAGTACCACCTAGTGCTATTTCCTTGATCTCTGCTAAGCAATGCAGAAAGGTCATCTCTCAAATGGGTAATTCGTGATTCTCTCTCAGAATAAACGAAAGATCACAACCACATCCAGGGTCTCTGTGGACAACCTCTCCACACAACACAAGCAAGTAGATAAGGTTGTGGAAGAATACTCGGATATATTCTCCTCACCTACAGGGGTACGTCTTCACTGCTAGGTCAAGCACCCCATCGATCTGACCCCCGATGCACCGTTGCCCAATGGGCTAGTCTATCACCGCTCTTTGTTAGAGAATGAGGAGATCAAGTGACAGATCCAAGAACTTCTCCATAAGGGGCACATCTGTTCCAACTCATCACCTTGAGGGAGCCCAATCGTGCTGGTACAGAAGAAAGATGGAACCTGGCGACTCTGTATTGATTATCGGGGTCTGAATAAAATCACAGTCAGAAACTGGTATCTGATTTCACGAATTGATGACCTCCTTGATCAACTCATGGGGGCCAAATATTTCAGTAAGATTGATCTGAAGTCTGGCTACCACTAGGTCCTGATAGAACAGACAGATGCATGGAAGACCGCCTTTAAGTCAAAGGAAGGACTTTTTGAATGGTTGGTCATGCCCTTTGTTTTGAAAAATGCTCCAACCACTTTCATGAGGATGATGGATGATATCCTGCGACCATTCAACAATACATTTATAGTGTATCTGGATGGAATTCTAATTTACAACAAGACTTGGGTCAAACACTTGCAACATATTCAACAGGTTCTGCACACCTTGCAGTAGCACAAGCTATATGCCAACTTGAAAAAATGATCCTTTGACATGGATAGGGTCCATTACCTGGGATATATCATTGATCAACATGGCATACATGTGGATCCAGCTAAGATCCAAGTCATCTGTGACTGGCCAGCCCCAACCACACTCACTAAGATTCAGAGCTTCTTGGGCCTTAGTAATTTCTACCACAGGTTCGTGTTGGGATTCTCCCATATTGCATGGGCCCTTAGCCAAATAAACAGGGGTGGTGGTAAGGCGAAATTTGCGTGGGGCCGGTCCCAACAAAAAGCGTTCGATGATTTGAAGTAATGTTTGTGCTTAGCCCCAACACTTTCACTACTAGACCTGCAACATCCCTTTGAGATCGAGACATATGCTTTAGAATATACCGTGGACACTGTTCTCACTCAGCACGACCACCCCATGGCCTATCATAGCGAGACACTGTCAGACGCTATCCGTAAGTACCCTACTTATGAGAAAGAAATGTACTCCATTGTGCAAGCTTGCCGCTAGTGGAGACATTGCATTCTTGGGAAGGAGACAATCATCCACACTGATCATAAGCCATTTCATTTCATGCAGGCAGAGGGAAAATTGCAAAATGACCGCCATCAAAAGTGGTCTACATACTTGCAACAATTCCTCCTCAACATCAAGTATAAAACAAGAAGCACCAATCACGTTGCTGATTGCCTCAATAGATCGCCAGTCGTGGCACTCACCACAGTGCTAGACTCTTGCAGCCATGAGGCCTCTGGATGGCCCCAACTCTATGAGACAAACCCTGACTTCTCCACCACCTACCAAATTTTGGGTGCAAACACAGTTGTCGATAATTTCCATCTTTAGGATGGGTTGTTGTGTCGTCTGAGCCATATCTGTGTTCCATCAAGCGAGCAAGCGAAGCTGATCTGGGAAGCCCACTATAGTCGGGTGGCAGGACACTTCGACATCGAAAAGACAGTGGCGATGCTACATAAATATTTCTACTGGTTGAAACTTCGACATGAGGTCAAGAAGTATATCAGGTCCTGCACTGCCTGCGCTATTTCCAAACCGACCACTAAGTAACATGGCCTGTACACCCCTCTTCCTACTTCTGACAGGCCATGGGAATCCCTCTCAATGGACTACATGTCGGGCCTCCCGTCCACCAAGCGGGGAAATGACTATGTTTTTGTGGTTGTTGATCGCTTTTCTAAGATGACAATTTTGGTTGCCTACAAGAAGAGCATCACAACATAGGCCACTGCCAAGCTCTTCTTTGAACGAGTCTGGGTACATTTTGGAATCCCAAAAACCATTGTCTCAGATTGAGATAGTCGATTTCTCAGCACATTCTGGTCGAGCCTCTGGTCACTGCTGGACACCAAGCTCACCAAATCCACGACCTTCCACCCCTAGACAGATGGCCAAACCGAGGTTGTAAATCGAATGATTGTGCATATCCTTTGCATGTATAATTCAAAGCACCCTCACACATGGGATAAGAGCCTTCCCTATGTCCAACATAGCTACAACCGAGCTCTACATAGCTCAACTGACCACATCCCCTTTCAGGTGGGGTTGGAATTCCAACCATTGGGTCCCATAGATGTTGCACTTCCCCTTGCGGTCACCTCGAATGACTTATCTCCTGATCCAACTGAAGTTGACAATGCCACTCGGTTCATTGAGTGGATGCAGCACATCCACCAACAGATTCAGGATATCCTACAGAAGTCCAATGACAAGTACAAACAATGCCATGATCAACATCGGGTGCCACATAAGTTTCAGGTGGGTGACAAAGTTTGGTTGCACTTGTAGAAAGAACGCCTTACATGACACCATCAAAAGCTTCACCCACTCCATTATGGGACGTACACTATCACTAAGGCCATGGGGGATAATGATTTTGAGCTCAACATTCCTCCTTTCCTTGGCCTGCACCCAGTGTTCAACGTGGATCTCCTTCGCCCTTATTTCCCACCATTATTGGACACCTCAGAAGTACCAGAACAACTGACACCAACAGAGCTTAGCCCCGATTGCATACAACAGACATCCAATGATCATATTGTGGACACACAGATCAAGGGCACTCGATAGTAAAGGATCTAGATTTATCGAGTCGTCAAAGCAAGGCATCTCTTGCACCAAGGCAAGTGGCTCACCCAGGGCCAAATTCAATAGAAATTTCCTCATCTGATGGGGGACCTCAACGCAATGGATACCATTGCTTCCTAAAGAGGGAGGATTGATCCAAATGGATATCGGTGGCCACCTACCTTTTCCAACTGGCTCAAAACAATTTTCTGACAATTTTGGTAATTTACTATTTTTAGCAGTTTTCACTTCCGGAACCGTTTTAAGGCCCTAAATGATGATTTTTTTGGGAAAAAAGGTTTGCAATATGAAAGTTCCTGCGATATTGCACCTAAAATGAATCTCCTCGATGATACATTTCCAACGGGCTATCATATGCCTAAAACGAAGATCGTATGCAAAAGTTACGACCCCGGGAAGTTGATGTACTAACTTACCCAAACGGGGCCCACATGACTTTTGGCGCTTCATCTCCTAGGGTTAGGTTTTTGGATGTATATGGTTTTTGACATTTATTCTTATTGTAAAAAGGCCTTCAGAGCCTCATTGTAATCATCTTCTTGCAAATGAACGCAACCGTTACATCTCTTCTCAGAGATAAGCCGCCACCATTCCAACAAGTTTGTTTCCGCTGCATTTTACAATTTTCAGCTTATTTCGTTATTGAACAGAAAACCAGTTTTACTGTATCTCTATTATTTTGTGTTAAGCACCTATTAATAATCTGTATTCATTTCGTTAGAAAAATTAATGTCCCTCTTTGGTGTTGATCCTATAAATTCCCCAAATACATTTTCATACTCCTCCAAGACTGGATAATCTTCAAGGCTTGTCTCCTTATCCTTCATTGGCTCTTCCATATGGGATACATATATTTGAAACCCTTTTATAAAACTTCTTTTTAGCTGCAATGTTGAAATCTCTCATACAAATATATGTCTTTGAATACTTTGCACTACCCATGAATTACCTTCCTTATCAAGACATGTGAAATCCAATCCATACCAATCAATCAATCATAAGACCCAATCGGTATGATGTTCAAATCTTCCTTGGTGTTGAATCCATTCATTTTTCTGGGAAATATTTAATAAGCTTATTGATTCTTCCCTTGTTTCTAGTGTTGGGTATGTGTTATATTCTTTGCATGAGTAGTAGTGTCTGAGTGTATGCGTCGGATGCGTAGAGGAGTTAGAGGGGGGCGGAGCCCCTCGTGCAGGGGTCCAGGGGCAGTGCCCCTAGAATTTTTTTTCTGCCTCAGAAAACGTGACACCTACCTCGGGAAACGTGTCATGTATTTAGGTGGTTTTTTCGACACATGGTTTTTGCCGATGGTTTTCTATTTCCAGTTAAGGAATTTGGGTTTTGGACTAATCCAGGTCATTGGGTTAGGGTTTTGGATGCCGATGGCTCCTATATGTATATTGTATTGTAAACAATGTAACACAATGAATGAATATAATATATGCTGGTTTTCCCGGTTTGGGTTTCTCGGGGGAAAATCTTTGTGTAATGTTTGTATTTGCCATTGTATCTTTTCTGTTCTTTTCTGAATATCTGTTTACAGTAGACATTGTACAAGGTTAGAATTTACATCCAGTAGCTAGTTGAGTTAACCAAGACTTTTCATGCTTACATTTCTTCAATTTAAATATTTCAACTAGATTTAGATTTATATAGCTATGACTAACTTCAAAATCAATCAAAATATCTATGGGATGATTATCAATCTTACCTTCCACCTCAATCACGTGGGATTGATAGTCTTCTTATCTATTGTCCAAGGATACATATATCCTTGTCATGCTTCTTTCCACTTCCTCTACTATCTCCACCTACTTGATGCCATGCATAATCCTCATCTTATCTCCTTGGGGAGAAAAATAATTATACATGTGATCTCCTTCACATCCCCAACACTTTATGAGTTGCTGTCTTGGCATTTTCCCCAAGGAATCTATCATTTTTTGATCACTTTGAGTTGGATACCCTTGTTGATATGCATGAGATCCATTCTTGATGAAAGGAATCTTGAATCCTTTATTTACCTAATCCATCTTTCCTTTCTTCTTATCATCCGAAGCCTTTTGGAAAGTTGCCCATCCTCTGTTTTTTTCGTACAAATACTTAACCTTTATTATGACTTCTTTTAAACTACGGGGCTCATCAAACTGAATTTTATCCTTGTATAAGAATGAAAGTCCACTCAGGAACCTATGAATTTTGACCTTCTCATCCCTAATGAATCCCACATACACGAGAAGTCCCAAGAATGTCCTCTCAAATTCATCCATGATCATGTTCCCAAGTTTTAGTTCAAATAAATCTTATATATTTTTGTCATAATATTTCTCTAACAAGTATTATTGCTGGAAATATTTCTTAAACACCTTCCAAGAAACTCTCTTTCATAAAGGTGCTTAACCTCCTTAAGCCGATCCCACCACATAGATGCCTTTCCTTGAACATGGTAGGATGCAATTCTGGCTTCTACATTTGATGATTAATCACACAAATAGAAATATTTCCTCATTCCAAACAACCGTGCCTTTACATATTCTCCTTTCCTATTCTCTCCATTAAATGATGGTGGCTTGATCTTCCTAAGTTCCCCTTGCATGCTATCTAACTCATGTCTCCTCCTCTAATGTGTGACAAGGGACATACTTTGGCTACTTTTTGACCTTGAATGTGCATATTCTCTTTTGGTCGAGTTCCTTAGGGAATGATTATGATAATGTCTTCTAATAGTCCTAGATTTTCTAGATCCCCCATGATCGTCCCTCCTATCATGATATTTTTATGATTCTACTTTCTTTGCACTAGAGGATTATTTTGTGCCATAATATTTATTGACTTTCTTCTGCAACATGTTCAAACTCTATAGTATCTCTTTCTGATCCCTCGTCATCCTTTCGTTTTCCACCCTATAACCCTACACTTCCTCCTGTACTAGGCTTCTCATAGTCTCATCCATCTCTATAGACTCAACTCTGCCCCTACGCCCATTGGATTCAATCTCTGCATTTCCCATGTTGACATGTAGACCTATGACCTCCTCCTCATGGTTGTAATATCCTTGAGAATCCTCCATATCTCTATTTCTCATATATGAACTAAATTTTTCTTTCCTATACCTTTTAATTCTACAAAAAATGTGAGGAAACAATTGTTGTTAGAATTATGTATATTGCATAATAGTTTATTAATTAGGTTATAGGTCATTCTTCATTTCAATTTATGAAGAAAACAATTTGAATAATCCAACTTCTGGTTCATTAGACACATTCCTCTATGAAATAGCTCTCCAATATCTATACTCATGCCTCATTTTGAGTATGAGTGAAAAGTTACAACCTTCTAAAGTTGCAATTTCCACTCATTGCTTTGTTTTTACTGCTGCATTTTTTTTTTTGTTTTTTGAGAAACTGTAGTACTCACTTTAAAATTCTAGGTTAACACATGGCTTCTCCTCCTCAAGACCTTTCCATTGACTACTTTTTTTTTTTCCAAATCTAAGCTATGATTTGATAGTTATGGTTTGGAAAAGTTTAGACTGTTTTCTCATTTTTACCCCTTACTACTATAAGTGTATTCTCTCCCCTCTTGTACAGTTTCAGGTACCCAGTTTTTGAATCTAGTTCCATGTCTATCTTTTATGGTCCATGAGATTTCCATAGACTAATCCTATGTCCCAAAATGAATTTTGAGCAAGGATTTATTTCCTATGGAAGTAAACTAATATCTAATTTATACCTTGTACTATTTCAGCTGTAATTCCTCATACTAGCTCTATTTTGTGCTAAGTATATCTCGTTGGAAAAATCTTACCGAGTTCTTTCATTCTATTGAGTGTACCAAAGGTACACATTGTTCTTTCGATTTCAACCACTTGAAAATGTCGTTTATACCCTCAAAATGCCTCCGCAAGTTGATGACCTTAAAAAAATTCCACAAATTCATAGAAATTAACTGATTAACTGATTTACTGATGTAACAACTTGTTAATCCAACCTGTGCCATATCTTGAAAATTGGACTGACATGGCATGTCACGTGTATGTTGAATCAACATGTCATCCTTTCATTCGACCATGTCATCATTCATTGTTCTCCTACATTGACCATCAACCAAACCTCCCACAATCCTGTCAGGATATCCTTTGTAGACTCTTCCCATCAAAGTATCAAATAATACGCTAACAGTATATTTCCCTGCAACACACATCCCACAAGCCTATCAATATTTTCCTCACGAATTTTTTCTATCAAGTTCTTAAAAACACGTAATTAATATTTACCCACAACCCCCAACCCGCAAGCCTATATCGGGCTTTTCCTCATAGACCTTTCCCATCAGGCTGCCAAAAGCACGTAATTAAGATTTACCTGCAATCCATAAACTACAAGCCTATCGATATTTTCCTTATAGACTTTTCCCATCGAGCTGTCAAAATTGTGTAATTAATATTTACCCGCAACTCGCAGCCTGCAAGTCTACTAGGATATTCCTCTCGGACTTTTCCCACTGGGCTATCAAAAGCACATAATTAAGATTTACTTGCAACTCACAATCCTATCGGGATTTTCCTCACAAATTTATTTCCATTGAGTGTCAAGTGAACATGCCATTAATATTTTCTACGACCCATGGCCCACAAGCCTAGCAGGCTTTTCTTCATAATTTTTTTTTCCCATCGAGTGTCAAGTGAACATGCCATTAAGATTTTCTGTGACCCACAACACAAAAGCCTAGCAGACTCTTCTTTGTGGAATTTTTTCCATGGAGAGTCAAGTGAACATGCCATTAATATTTTCTGTGGCCTACAGACTAGAAGTCTAGCAGACTCTTCTTCATAGAATTTTTCCCGTGGAGTTTCAAGTGAACATTCAATTTTCCCCCTGTGCCCTCTTTTGATATTGCAATGAATCTCAATAATCGATCTTCAAGATTAGAGTGATCTCGACTATCAATTTATGAAACTATCCAAACTTTTGCGAGCTTTCCTGATCTTGCAAATGAATCTTGGTTGTCGATTATTAATGTCAAAATGATCTAGGCCATCCATCTTCTAACTCTTTTTTCACCATTAAAATGCAAAAATCGATTCCCAAGCCAAATTTAACTCTACAACCTGCATATTAATGCCATTAAACCTCTCTTTGACAATTCTGTGGGAAAAATATACTTGTATTCATTCATAAATATGGGGATTTCACTCAATTTTCACAATTTCCCCAAATCCATCACAGGTGAAACTCTACAACGATGAATTTTTACCAAGTTCACACAGGTCTTGGCCCATAAAAGGTTGGTGTTGAACCTTGAGCGTTGATACCAATATGTAATGAACCCTTCCCCCAAGATGGGCCATGCCACTGCTAAAACAACCCAAAAAATTATGATACCAATTTTACATGTGGAAATAACACACAACATGACATTCAAGCTCATGCAATTGTCCATATTAGTTAAAAATGTAAATGCAATTACTTTGAATGTACAAAACAACAACTAAACACATACAATGACATTTGACCACATAAATTCAGACTCAAATGCATCATTCTACTCGTATCAAGCAACAATAACCAAACTAACTCAGAGTAAAATGCACACCAATTATCTCAACATTTAACATGATTGAACACAACAAATAAGAACACTTATCTTAGTAAATATGCAACCCATTGTAGATGACGAAAATTTCTCTCAACCATTGAATTTATAATCTAGTTCTCAATAAAAATTCACCTCCAATATGATGTTGTGAATCCACAAGAGACGGTGGTTCATAAGGGTCACTACTATCCATGTTGGGTGTTAGAATTGACTCATTTTCCAGCTCTATTTTTCTCCATTTTGACCCCGAAAACCACTATTTTTTCCTACTTTTACCTAACTAACGGCGTAAAGAGTGTAAATAAGGTAATAAGTTGTTAATTGAGATTAACTCTTGTTTTCTTATTGTAATAATGTTAAGATATATTTTCCTTTGCAAAATTACTTCTAATCCAGTTATTATGAGAATTTACTTTGTTTCATGAGATATTACAGGAATTACAGGTTGGCATATCTCCACTCATTCTAAGGAAGTTTTTTCACTTGGAGATACTTCACCAATACCAAAAGATGGTGATTTATCTGTCTTTTCATCCCCAAGATATTCAACACCCGAAGATCAACGATAGTCAATTTCAACATGAAATTATCAGAGGAAATCCACAAGCAGTTATTACAGGAAATCTGCAGGAAGTTATTACAAGAAATCCACAATTCACTCATAGAATTGGGGATTTGAGTCCATAAGCAAGGAATGAGGATAAGATTATTAGAAAATCAAGGACATAGAAGATCAAGGAAAAATGATGTCAAACACTATAATGGGGATCTGATCTATTTTTCCCATAATCCGTTTTTGAAAATAGATTGTATTGAGGAACACTCGATTTGCTTGTAATATATATAAAAGATGAGAAACAAAGCATAGAGGAGTTAGTGAGAATGTGGTTATGAACATTAAGACATATTGTGATTTCTGATATTTTCCTTGAAATCAATATAAGGAAGTTCTGAGTTATCTTATGCGTTGAAGTTCTTTACATGTTTCGAGTTCAATTAACAACATATCCAGGAGGCCCCCCTGGTATGTGTTGTTTTTATCATTAATTAGTGTGTGTGTGTGTGTGTGTGTTGGAAGTACTTCCTCTTATATGCTTTCATACTTGTTACTGTTTCCTATGAGATCATATTCACTATAATTTCCTATAGATGCATAATTTTAGATCACATACATTGTTTCTTTGTGTATGGTGAGTAACTATTTAGGATGATGATATAAATACATTCGAACAATTGAATGCATTTCCATGTACTATGCCATACCAACAATTCTCACAGAATATACTTGAAGATTAAACTGAGTATGCAAACTTTCTTACTTGCACATTTCATCTTAGTATTGGATAAATTGAGTTTATCTCCAACCACCCTTTTACTCACATTTAGAAATATTCCTTTATGATTTCATAAGTTTAGTTGGACAAGATATAGTGCTTTTATGAGTAAACACCCAATGTGAATTCTTGCAATCTAAATCCCTACCCTTTGATGATCAATTCTAAATCACTCTGAACATAGGAATACATTTTTGTCTATGAGATTTATATTTTATTGTTTTATTCTTTAGGTAGATTCAAGATCAAATCTGCACATATGGTGTTAGTGCCTCCTGAGTTTACTTACTCGGATTGCTAAGAAAACGCTGAGGAATATAGACCACTATTTTATCCCAACATTTTGGTGCCATTGTCGGGGAGGAACTAAAGGAATTGATTTTGAATGTTAAACTTTTCTGTTGTTTCCATTAGAAGATTTCCAGTCTTTCCTTTTACTGCAAGTTTTTCGAATTGTTTCTCTTAGATTTTATATTTTCTTTTTGATTCTGTTCACACATTTAGGATCGAGAGGAGTGCATGCGGTAAGACAAGAGGTAAGTACCCGTGCATTCAATTTAGTGATTATGCACGAGTCCTATTCATGTGTGGTTTGCATGAATAATCTAGTTATACCCAGGGATAGAAAGGATATGTTTATTAAAACAAAGGAACGTTGTAACACCTTGGGTTTTGAGCCCCCATTTTAAATAATGTATTGTTACACTGTTGAGAGGCCAGAGTGTCCAAACAATTATTAAAAGGCTAGTGTGCCCAAGAAATGTAATGTTTTGATCATTATTAATAATAAATACATCGTTGGCTGCTAGACAGACAAGGACTAGAGTTATAGTGGGCTATGATTCCATAAGAGTGGGGGCTTGAGGGGATAAATGCTTATTTTCTATTTTGATTACCATTTTTGTCTAAGGGAGTGTATTAGTTACATGATATTATTGGGGGGGAGTCCAAGAGGTTCTTGATTCCCCACAAATTTCTTAAACTTGCTCCTGGTCTGTTGGGGGGTTGACTCATCCATTCGTTCGTTCATTCTCCCTCTCTCTCTCTCTCTCTCTCTCTTGTTTTCTCATCCTCGCTCTGCTGCTAGTCGCTTCACTCTTCCCTCACGCATTTCATTCATTGGATCGTTCATTGTTTCACACCTTGTGTGGAGATCTCACTCTATTCATTTCCATCACCCATTCATCTTTCCTCATCCGTGTCTTGGATTGGGGAAAGGAAAACGAACTGCTGAAGAGTAGCTATGGTATTGTTGGCTGTAGAGGTTGCTGGTGTAATCCAACCATGACTTGAGGCCTACATGTCTGAGACGCATTGGCCTGTGTCCAACTTTGTTCACAACTGCGAGTCTTGAGAGTTCCAGCATGGAGATTCTGGACCAGTTGCGCTGGAGCCTTGGAAGGAGAAGGACTGCCTAAGGGACTGCGTGGCAGAGAAGGGTGGGGGTCCATTCTCTTGTGTGGTACAAGATGGGTAGAAGAGAGATGGGTACCTGGATTGCTGTGAGAGCTGGGAAATCCTGTGAGATCTTGAGTTCTGACTAGTTCAGGAAGCCAAGTAACACTCTGGAACTGTCCTTGTGGATTCATAGCCCTGTCTCGAGGGTGACACTGTTGTTGAGATTTGGAACAATAGTGTCTACGGTTGGGTGGAACATCCTTGGTCTGCAGCCAATTGGTGTCTTCTTTTAAAAAGATAAGTGCTCTCTGATTTGGTATTATTTACCTGTATATGATTGTATTCCGCTATGTATTTATTTATCGTTTAATTAAATCTTTAGAATATGCATGCTTGCTGGTTATTGCTGTTCATGTTGTTAGCTCTTTTATTTTATGCATCCTTACTAATTTAAAAAGGTATCCGTAAGAGAAATAATTCCAAGGGTGGGATTGAAGGTAGCGTACCCCGATCTATGGGTGATAGGGTATGTTACAAACGTGCTTCATCTATTTTAGAAAAACAAAAAGTTTCAGAAAAAAAAATGTTTTAGAGAAAGACAACCCCCCCCACAAAACCACTAATTAGAACACAATCATCACCCACCAAACCATTCATAAAATCATCCACTACTAACTTGATTACATGTGCTAAAAAGTATAAAGGAAAATAAGTTTTTGAAATAAGTACTAAGTAGACAAAACCATAGGAATTTGTTGAACAATCTGAAGATTCAGAAGACAAGCCAAAATTTTGGAATAAATATTTTTGGTTGTTTTGGGGAAGAGGAACGGTAGATGCTGAATCTCATGCAGAAGGAGGTGTCCTAAGAAGAGAACTATATGGAATAATATTAAGGGATGGAGATGATAGATGATCCAGGTGAATATCAGTGGCCACCCACCTATTCCAACTGGCTCACATACAAATATCATCTTAGTAGTTTCAATTTTCATTTTGGCAGGTTTTTTTCTAGCTTTTTGGGTCCTGAACTTTCAGGGTCATTTTGGAGCCCTAAACAATGTTTTTTGGGCCCGCCACAGTCACACTCATAGCAGAGTCAAATTGTGATGAAATAATGTGTATTCCTCAGATAGAACTTTCCAACGGGCTATCAGGCACCTAAAACAAAGATTGTATGGAAAAGTTACGACCCCGGGAAGTTGATGTACCAACTTACCCCAACAGAGCCCACATGACTTTTGGCGCTTCATATCCTAGGGTTAGTGATCAGAATCTGGACCAGGGGTCAAATTTTATCCCAAAACTCAAAGTTCTCAGAATTGCTTCAAGACAAACAGGGACATAGGCCTCGTCGTCACGAACCCAACACAATTCGAACGGGTTCAAACATACATTGTATGAGTGACATATCATGTTCTGTCCGATTTGCCAAATAGGAAAAATTTTGCTGATTGTACAATCCGTACAGTTGCTGACGTGGCAAGGTACAACTCACATGTGGCACTATGCTAAGTTGGCAAGCTGCTGAGTTGGCATTGACATGGCAGAGATTGGTCAAATCATTTGAGGACACATGGCTGTCTTTGGCTGGTTGTACGATGCCACATGGCCCAGTCATGGGCTTCCACGTGGCACCCCCTTTTGTTGGCATTTGGAAATATTTTGGAGTCCACAGGACTCGACCTCGCGACCTATGGGCAGGGTAGAGTCTTAGCAAAGGCCACCAACTGGTGCGCCACCATAGTGTTTCTTAACACTATACAATTTCATATTTATTTAAGTTTAAACATATGCCATTTGGGCGCGAGGTTGGGGCTGGGGCTTAGCCCCAACCCCTGATTTGTAGCACTTCCTGTCCCATATGACTACGCCTACCAGAACCGCACGCACCCAAAATGGTCACATCCAACACATGTCTGGAGCTCATGCCATTTGGGCATTGGAGCCCTTTTGGCGCGCTAACAACTTGGCCACATGGCCCCATGCGCCCAACACCTCCGACCTTGGGGGCCCAAGATCCGCTAATGGTGTGACATTTTGGCACCAATTTTGGAATGTGCACGGGTGCTAGGTTTAGGGATGAAAAACGTCCAGAAGCTAGGTTGGACACACAGAGTTGTTTTTTGGCGAACCAGAGACAACAAGCTTAAAGGAGGAAAATGGCAGGAGGCCTAACTTCTTCAGTTTTTGGCCAAATGAGGTGCTGAAAAATCCCAGCTAGGGGTTTTTGGATGTTCTGAATCCATTTGTTGGGTATGTGTTATATTCTTTGCATGTGTGTGTGTGTGGGTGCGTCAGATACGACGACTGCGTCTGACGATCAGTGTCCCAAGACACATGAAGAAGAAGAGGACATGTCCCATGTTCCATATGCCAGTGCAGTTGGCAGCTTGATGTATGCAATGGTCTGTACTAGACCAGACATTGCACATGCAGCGGGAGTTTTGAGCAGGTATATGTCAAAACTAGGGAAGGAGCATTGGACAGCAGCAAAGAGGGTCTCCAGGTATCTTCGTGGCATCACCTGTTATGGATTGTGCTACCAAGGAAGGCCAGGATTGGACAGAGTGGTGGACATACATGGCTTTGTTGATGCAGACTGGGCTGGAGATTTGGATCGCAGAAGATCTACAAGTGGGTATGTATTTAACCTATTTGGAGGAGCAATC
>ML791667.1:709714-737198 GCA_009831015.1 Picea engelmannii
CTAGTCCATTGATGGAGGCTCAAGGAGATGTAGCCCAGTTGGGGGTGAACTCCTTTATCATCTTGTCTTTGTTGTGAGTTTCCTGGTTTATTTGCTGCAAGTTATGTTTGCTGTGTATTTATTTAAACAACATATTTAACTTTACAAAGACCTCACACATAAACATTTAAAAGAATCATAAACTTGACAGATAATTTCTCTTGCACAACTAAGACATTGAGCAAGGTCCTGAAGTTTTTTTTAATGGAGTAGAGGGTGCTTGCATAGCAAAATAAGTCAGCCCCCTATTTTCAGATCAGTTAGGTTTTTGGATCTCTAGGGTTTTACAATTCATGTTTGATGTAAAAAGGATTTTGGAGCCTCATTTTAATCACCTTCTTGCGAATGAGTGCAACCGTCACATCTCTTCTCAGAGATAAGTCGCCACCATTCCAACAAGCTTGTTTCAATATGCATTTTACAGTTTCAACATATTTCCTTATTGAATAGAAGACAAGTATTACTGTATCTCTGTTATTGTTCATTGTATATTTATGTTAATAATATATATCTGTATTCATTTCCTTCTGTTCATAAAATATGAATTAGTGGTATTAGAGCGGTCCACTCCTTATTGTTCTTAATGCATGTCCTCGGTGAGGTCAGAGTACAAAGAGTTGGGTCTCAAGCTTTTTCCTCTTGAGGACAAAGGCTCTCACACGCCCAAGCGACCTTCCATGGCGATAGAAAATAAATATGAAGGGATAGGAGATACTTTCAAACTGTTGCTCGAGGAATCCCTCGCATGACAGAGGAATGAGATGATGGATAGTTTTGTGCAAATCCTTCGATGGTTACCAACATGCGACATATTTTTCATGAGCACAGTCACTGCCCCCTTCAAGGTAAAAATTAACTTTGATATTCTTATATTTAAAGGTTAGATAGATGCAGATATTGTAGATGAATGGTTGAATCTGCTAGAAGGGTATTTTTCTGTCGATAACGTTTCCAATAGAGAAAATATTACATTTGTGCTCCTCAAAGCCGCCCCCCATGTCAAATATTGGTGGGAGAATTTTTGTAAGCAAAAGGAAATAGAGGAACCCCCATTATTTACATTCACACTCACCTGATATTCCTTCAGGGACCCTATTGTTGATTTTTCATAATCTAGGTTAAGCATGTAGTTCATTTAATTTCATCATGTCTTAATTATAAACAAGAATGTTGCTGCAACCAAGATCACAAGAAGAAACACCATGCACAAGAACACATGATATATCCTGGGAAACCCTTCTCAAATAAGGGCGAAAAACCCAGCCAAATCCTTTGCTATATTCTTCAAGAGAAAGACCTTTGACCACCAAGAATGACTTAGCACACAAGAGGGTGCTTAAGCCTTAGAAAATTAACATCCAAGAGGGGTGCACACCTTTGAAAAAGACAAGTACTTGCTGAAATTTCCAAAAAATATGAGAAGGATATGATTCTACAATGGAGAATCATCTCCTACTTATATTAGACTTTGAATAATTAACAAGGGCTTCTATTGGCACAACATGGCCAACCTCTCTAAGTCAAATATACTTCTTATTATATTTATTATTATTATAATTAATATTCACAATATTAATTATCTTTTTTATGTTAATCATATTAACAGAGGGCCGACCTGTGCCCTTTACACAATAACTAGGGTTCCAGGTAGGTCTGACTCTTGAATAATATATAACAAAGGATCTGATACACCCACTAGTGCTCATCCACTAGGGGCACATCCATAGAGATTCCATGGACCTGTTTCACTGCATTACATAGATGAACTAGGTCTTCACACGTTCACCTGTGCTCGTCCACATGCACGTCCACTCTACATATATGCTTTCTCACTACCACCAACAGGAGAATCATCTGGAGTCTTCTCGTCAACTTTGCCGTTCAGAGGCCATCACATCATATTTATTTATTTTCAGATGACTATGTTCCCAACACCTTTTGGATTTTCCATGTTCACCTTATGCTTAGCCACATGCACGTCCTAACTCAACAGATCGCTTTTCACCCAGATAATCATCTGGAGTTATTCTCACTCACGTCATGGAGGAGGTCATCTCTACGTTCTTGACTCTATCCCAGAAAGGAACCAGGAACACTTCATAAGGGATTTATCTTAGGTTTGTAAGTTGAGAGAAAGGTGTCACATAGGTGCTATGTTCCACATCTGACAGGTTTGTAAGTTGGAGGATGTCTCCCATAGCTGCATTCATCAACACTCCCTCTAAGCTAGGGAGGAATTCTTTATCATGCTAAGTCTCACACGGATGAATTTTAAATTTTGTCTTGGCTGGAGTTATTGACACTCCCTCTCAACTAGGGAGCCATTCTTCACGAATTTAATTTGGTGAAGATATCTGCAATCTTCTCATGTGTAGGAAGGTACTACATGAGTACGATTTTCCTCTGCATCTTATCTTTGAAATAAGGATATTTCATCTCATTGTATTTCGATCCATTAGAAAACACTCGGTTCTCAAGGAGATTTTACTCACGGATTTTGGTCATCATCATGGGATCCATTTCATGGTCAAGTAAATCTATTAGAAGCTTGTGAAGCCACATTGATTCACACACTTAATGCTTATATACTCTTCCTCTGTGGTACTCAAGGCCACAGAGATTTGTTTTCTGCTGCATCAGGAAACCATGGAAAACTTCATGGTATAACATCAACTGCATGTGTTCTTTCGGTCCATTGTACTTTCTTCTCAATCTAAATCAGTATATCCTGCAAACTCAGTTTCACATTGGAGGCATATCTTAGGCCATATCCAACCGTGCCTTGTATATATCTCAATACATGTTTTGTTGTTGTCTAGTGAGTCTTTCTTGGTTGAATCATGAAATGACTAGGCACATTCACTGCATGGTATGAATTTAGTCTGGTGTTAACCAGATACATTAGTTATCCAATCAGACGTGGATCAGTCTTGTCTCCAACACTGTATAGGTTTGGATCAACAACACTCTTGCTGAAATCCAAACTCATCAAGAATCTATCTATCTGATATAGTTTCCAACTCATGGATGGTAGTACGGATGGAAGTGTATCGGTTCACTGGGTCAAGTGTATCATCATAGACAACTCCCTCTGTTTATGAGAAACCTCTGTCTATGGATCTTGTTTGTATTTCTTGATACTTCCATCAGCTGCATGCTTGATCTTATAGATCCACTTGGAAGTTACCACAGACTTCCCTTTCTGGTCCTTGAATAGTATCTTATGCATCATTCTTTAAGATATACTGGTTTTCTTCTGTTATGACATCTTGCCATACCATTTCTCTTGTTGCTTCTCTAGGACAAGGAGTCTCAGCATTAATGAAGTGGCTCATGACTAAAGGATAGCTCGAAAATCTCTTTTTCTTTTCTCGGAATGTGTCTTGAGAGGCTTGTATGTTTCTCTGCCTCTTGCAGAGTGAGTCTAGGTAGACATTTTATGCCTTACTGCAATATCTCTAAACATATCATCTGGAGATCCTGGATAACCTAGAGTAATGTCTGTCTCCTTCTGAATTGATGAAGGGGGAGTAGGTTTTGTCTCACTGTCAATCTCCATCTGAGATTCTCTGGTTCTTTGAAAAACTATCTCTTCTTCAAGGACAACGTCTCTGCTTGTCTCAATCTATCTCTTACTAGAGATTTCTTTGAAGATTCATTGTATCTTTTCTTCCTAAAGGATCTAGCTTGGACTTCTTCTCTTTGGGTACATGAATGTATATGGTCATGTACATAGTCTGCTTCATATCTCATCTAATATGTTTCCTTCTGCAACCTTCACTATGGATTCCTCAAGGTTATCACCTGTGACTTGAACAAGGTCAACAAGACAACAAGCAAGAATAATGCTCTTTTGATAATAATATATAAAACAAAAACATGAATAATAATTGCAGTAGCTCCTTTAGAGCTATCACTTGTGGCCTGTCTGAAGAAAAGATCAAAAGTAAGAAATATAATATGAAATGAGGTCAACACTCTTCTAGTGTTGTGATCAAACATTCCTCCATGGTAACCTGGGATCAACACAAGAAGTTTCTCATAGAGGAGATGTTAGTTGTATCTGTTACATTAAGCATTTATCTCAATATTCTCACATGCTACCAAGTATAATACTTTACAAATACTGCTACCTCAACTATAGTGTTTACTTGTAAGGGATAGTAATCAACTTTGTCATGTGTAATTTTGAATCTTTTCAACTTAATTAATCAAACCCGGAACCTGGAGTCTTGTCCTCAAGAATGAGTGTGTGTTTCTTTTCTTCCAAGTCTCCTTCACTCAAGATGACAAGTGATTTCTTCAACCTGTCTTTTGTACTAGGACAATATGCTATCTTGACAGAAGGTTGGGTTAGAGAATAAACTCTATGATCTAATACCTTGACTTTAATTTCGACCAAAGGTTAGTATGATGGTCATAGCTTCAACATGCAACCTAGATCAAAATAATGTCATAACAAATAGATGCATATCAGAATAATCAAACCTGGGTTGCAATATTCCTCTGAATGTGTTGGATCTTGAGATCCTTTTGGATCTATGGCAAGAGATCCCTCTCTTGCAAATACCCTTTAAATCTTTAACAATTTAAACATATGTGAGCACATATCTCTGATAGCATTTGTAGGTAGTGTCACCATCTTGTAATAGTGGTAATAATTACCAACTCTTAAGAATTTCAAGGGTGACTGCAACTGGTACTACAACTGATACTTCAACTGATATTGAAACTGCAACTGCAACTTCAACTTAGGGTTTTATGAGGAAACCCTAATTTTTCAAACTTCAAAATTTTAAATTCCGATCTAGTGGCTAGATGCGCTGAGATGAGGCAAGTGTGCTGGTACAGTCATATTTTTGAAAATCCATTTTTTCCCCCTCAAACTTGACCAACGGATTTATGGACTGGTGCTTCTGGTTTTCTGGTACTTCTAGTTTTCTGGTACTTCTGGTACTTCTGGTACTGGTGAAAACTAGAGTTTCACTTTTTAGGAGATCTACCAACTGAAAAGGTGCGCTGAAGGTGCCAAAGAGTTCCTTGGGTTAGGGCACACTTTTCTAGATGGTTTTGAGGCTGAAAATCTTCTTCAACAAAAGCCCTAATTTTCTTGTACGACAACAATGACGTTTTTCCTTTTTCTTGTGCAATGGGTTCTTTCAAGACCTATGCTCTGATACCATGTTGTTTTTTCATAAGCTAGGTTAAGAATTTAGTTCATTTAATTTCATCATGTCTTAACCATAAACAAGAATGTTGCAACAACCAAGATCACAAGAAGAAACACCATGCACAAGAACACAAGATATATCCTAGGAAACCCTTCTCAAACAAGGGAGAAAAACCCAGCCAAATATTTTTCTATATTCTTCAAGAGAAAGACCTTTCACCACCAAGAATGACTTAGCACACAAGAGAGTGCTTAAGCCCTAGAAAACTAGCACCCAAGAGAGGTGCGCACCTTTTCCAAAGAGAAGTACTTGCTGAAATTTCCAAAACATATGAGAAGGATATGATTCTACAATGGAGAATCATCTCCTACTTATATTAGACTTTGACTAATTAACAAGGGATTCTATTGGCACAACAGGTCTGGCCTCTCTAAGTCAAATATACTTATTATTATATTTATTATTATTATAATTATTATAATTATAATTAATATTCACAATATTAATTATCTTATTTATATTAATCATATTAACATAGGGCTGACCTGTACCCTTCACATGTTCACCTGTGCTCGTCCATAGGCACACCCACTCTACAGATCTACTTTCCAACTGCCACCAACATGAGAATCATCTGGAGCCTTCTCGTCAACTCCGTTGCTTAGAGGAGTCCATCACATCATCTTTATTTTTGTTCACATGATGATGTGCCCAACACTTTTGGAATTTCCCACGTTCACCTTGTGCTCAACCACAGGCACGTCCTAACTCAAAAGATCACTTTTTCACTCAGATAATCATCTGGAGTTCTTCTCACTCACGTCATGGAGGAGGTCATCTCTACATTGCTGACTCTTTCCCAGGTAGGAATCATGAACCCTTCATAGGGGATTTCTCTCAGGTTTGTAAGCTGAGAGAAAGGCTTCACATAACTGCTTTGTTCCACATCTCATAGGTTTGTAAGCTGGAGGATGTCTCCCATAACTGCATTCATCAAAACCTATTAAGTAAAAATACTACCCCTTTGTAAGTTATGATTACTTGTATACAATATGGACCACACTGCGACAGGAAAGGGACCAAACAATGCTAGAGTTCATGAATGTCTTCCATACCTTGCGCACTGAGTTGGGTATCAAATATTCCGAGTGACATATGGTTCTCAAGTACCGCAAGAGTTTGCATAGACACATACAGACAAAAATCGAGTTTCTGGACATCTCGTCCTTGGGTGCAACCTATCGATATACTGTCAAAATAGAGAATAAGCTTAAGAAAAAGACGTGGTAGTTTGGGTTTGGGAACCCCTCATAGCAGAGGCTGGCCAAGGGCAACCCCAATCCACATAACAAAGGGCAGCCCCAACCAATAGAAAAAAGGGTAGAGCAAATATGGACAACCTCAGGACAACCAGTCTAAGTCAAAAACAAAGAAGGACAATGGAAAGACGAAGAAAGAAACTGGGAAGTGGTGCGACTTCCATAAGATCCCCTAGCATAAAAATGCTGATTTATGCTCAAAGTAGTAATTAATGGCAGAGGTGAAAGCCTCTGAATCAAATGTGGGTTCTGATTCAGAGTCAAAACTAGAAAATGGGAGACACATTATTGATGTGGAACCCAGTTCCACTATTTCTACCACCAAGATCTAGCCTGGTGAACATGATGAGATAGAGGAAGGCGAGAACCTTTTTTTTCAAAGATGCGAATGAAGGGTACTCCAATGCACTTCATCGTTGATAGTGGTATCTAGAAGAACCTAATCTCAATGAAGGTCATCAAGCGACTAGCCCTGTTGACAACACCGTACCCACAACCATACACCATTGGATGGATCCTCCAAGGAAGCGATCTTTGCGTCAACCAAAAGTGCCACCTATCCTATGACATGAAGCCCTTCAAAGATGAGTTATTGTGTGATGTTTCTCCCCTTGAAGTTTGTGATGTTCTTTTAGGCCAACCTTATTTATGGAAACATCATGCTGTATATGAGTCTAGGCCTCATAGTATTGTTATTACTTTGGATAGGAAATTATATAGGATACCTGAGGTAGTCCCACCTACTGCATTTCCTTGATCTCTGCCAAGCAATGTAGGAAGGTCATTTCGTAGTCTGGGAAGTTTGTATTCTTCGTGATTCACTCTCAAATTGAGCGGAAGGTTGTAGCCACATCCATGGTCTTTGTGGATGAACTCTCCTCACAACATAATAAAGTTGATAAGGTTGTGGAAGAATAAAAAGACATATTATCCTCACCCAATGGGGTACCTCTACACTGTCAGGTAAAACATTCAATCGATCTGATCCCCGAAGCATCGCTACCCAATGGTCCAGTCTATCACTACTCTCTATTAGAAAATGATGAGATCAAGTGTTAGATCCAAGAACTTCTCCAAAAGGGGCACATATGAACCAAATCATCACGTGTGGAAGACCAATTGTGCTTATGCAGAAGAAAGAGGGGACTTGGTGACTTTGCATTGATTAACATGACATAAATAAAATCATAGTCAGGAATCGGTACCCGATTCCTCGAATCGACGATCTCATTGACCAACTCAAGGGAGAAAAATACTCCATTAATATTGATCTAAAGTCTGGCCACCATCAGTTCCCAATAGAGCGGACAAATGTATGGAAGGCTGCCTTCAAGTTCAAAGAAGGTATTTTTAAATGGTTGGTAATGCCCTTTGGTTTTACGAATTCCCCAATAAATTTCATGAGGAATATGGATGATATCTTGTGGCCTTTCACCAATTATTTTTTGGTGGTGTATTTGGATGACATCCTTATCTACAACAAGAATTGGGTAGAACACTTGCAACATATTCAATAGGTTCTACACACTCTGCGGCAGCACAATCTATATGCAAATTTGAAAAATTGTTCCTTCGACATGGACATGGTCTAGTACCTAGGCTACATTGTTGATGAGCATGGGGTGCATGTGGATATAACCAAGATCTAGGTCATTCGCGACTGGCCAGCCCCAACCACACTCACTGAGCTTCAAATCTTTTTAGGCCTTGCCAATTTCTATCATAGGTTCATGTTGGGATTCTCGCATATTTCATGGGCCCTCATCCAAGTAACCAGGAGTGGTGGTAATGAAAATTTCATGTGGCGCCTATCACAACAAAAACCGTTTGGTGATTTGACGTAGCACTTGTGCTCATCCCCAATGCTTTCATTACCTGACCTACAACAACCATTTGAGATCGAGACAGATGCTTCAGACTATGGCGTGGGTGTAGTTCTCACTCAACACGACACCCCATGGCCTATCATAGTGAGACACTATTAGATGTCGTCCATAAGTACCCTACTTATGAAAAATAAATGTAATCCATTTTGAAATTCTACCACCAATGGAGGCATTACATTCTTGGGAATGAGACAGTCATCCACACCGATCATAAGCTGTTGCAGTTCATGCAGACTCAGGGAAAATAGAAGAATGACCTCCATTACAAGTGGTCCACATACTTGCAGTAGTTACATATCAACATTAAGTATAAGACATGAAGCACTAACCATGTCACCGATTGCCTCAGTCACCCATGAGTTGCAACACTCACCACAGTGCTAAAATTCTACGGCCACGAGACCTCCAGATGGCCCCAACTCTATGAGTGAGATCCTGACTTCACTGCCACCTACCAGATGTTGGGCGCAAACATAGATGTCACTGATTTCCATATTTAGGATGGGTTGCTATGACATCTGGGCCATCTCTGCATTCCATCAAGTGAGTGAGAGAAACTAATTCGGGAATCCCACTATAGTCGGGTGGCATGACACTTCGACGTAGAAAATATAGTGGCCGTGTTGCAACAACAATTCTATTGGCTGAAACTTCGATAGGATTTCAACAAGTATATCAGGTCTTGCATTTCCTGTGCCATTTCCAAACCGTCCATTAAGAAAAAAAGGAATGTACACCCCTCTGCCTACTCCTGAAAGGCCCTGGGAATCCATCTCGATGGACTACATGTCGGGCCTTCTGTCAAACAAGTAGGGAAATGACTAATCTTTTGTGGTGGTTGATCATTTTTTTTAAATGGCGATTTTGGCCGCTTGCAAAAAGAGCATCACAATAGAGGCCATTGCCAAGATCTTCTTCGAACGAGTGTGGGTACATTTTGGGATACCACAAACCATCATCTCAAATTAGGACAACTGATTCCTCAGTACATTCTGGTCGAGCCTCTAGTCACTGCTGGATACCAAGCTCACAAATCCACTACCTTACACCCCCAGACAGATGGCCAAACCGAGGTCATCAACGTGATGATCTTGCATATCCTACGCATGTACAATTCCAAGCATCCCTACACATGGGATGAGAGTCTTCCCTATGTTCATAAAAAATGCAACATATCCATGCATAGATCAACCAACCACAATCCCTTTTAGGTGGGGTTGGGATTTCAACCATTGGGTCCCATGGACATTGCACTACCCCTTGCGGCCACCCAGGAAGACTCGTCCAATGCTCAAACTGAAGCAAACAAATCTACCCAGTTCATTGAGTGGATCCAACACATCTGCCAATAGGTTCAAGATATTTTGTAGAACTCTAATGCCAAGTATAAGGAATGCCATGATCAACACCAGGTGTGACAAAATTTTCAGGTGGGAGAGAAAGTTTGGTTGCACTTGCAGAAAGAATGCCTTATAGGGCCCCATCAGAAGCTTAATCCACTCTTCTATGAACCTTATACCATCACCAAGGCTGTGGGTGACAATGCGTTTGAGCTCAACATTCCCCCCTTCCTTGGCTTGCACCTAGTGTTTAATGTGGACCTCCTTAGACCATAATTTCCACCATTATTGGACACCTCAGGTTGGTTGTGGAGACTGATTATCTTCCTGATTCAGAGGTCTTTGTTTTTATCCGTGTTTATACCCCATGAAGACTATACACCTAGGAAGAATGTACCCTGCTCCAAGGAGGGGGGATTTCCTCCCTTGCGGAGTTCGGGGGTGAAACCCCTGAAGGAAACATTGCCTTGTAAATGTATATTGTAATTTCATAGTAAATCTGGACCGTTCATTATAAGGTCGCAGTTATGACGGTAGAATTTGTGTTAGGGTTTTTTGTTCTATAAGGAAACCCTCTTTTATGAGGGAATTGTATTACGACTGTGTATTTGTGTGATTATTGTATTCCGAGAGAGGAGACTGTGAGAGGAATAAGAGGAAGTTACAACAGTTGAGATGTAGGTTGTATCCCTTCATTTTTCTAGATAATAAAAAGGAAGGACCTCGAAATTTCTTTGGTGGACGTATCCCACACTAGGTGAACCATGTATACGTGTGTCTCTATTGTATTGTGTATCTTCTATGTTTTATTTATGCATTTGTTTTATTTTATTGCTTCGCAATCCTATTTTTCTAACAACTGGTATTAGAGCGAAATGTAACTCGTAGAAAAAGAGGGTTCCTGGTTCGAGTGGGAGCAATGGTGAAAGATGGAAAGTTTAGGGTCGAGAAATTTAATGGCCAAAACTACCAGTTATGGAAGATGCAGATGGAAGATTATTTATATCAGAAGGACCTATTCCTACCATTGGGTGGAATAACAAAGAAGTCGATGACCATGAGGACGAAGAATGAGAGGTTCTTGACAGAAAGGCACTAGGAACGATACGACTAAGCCTGGCGGCATTGGTGGCCTTCAATATTTCAAAAGAAAATACAACGAAGGAGTTGATGGATGCATTGGCTAAATTGCATGAAAAACCCTCGGCATCCAATAAGGTAGGTCTGTTGCAGATCATTTAACTGAATTTAATACATTTACTAATCAACTATGTTTTGTAAAAATGGACTTTGATGATGAGGTCAAGTCTCTTCTAATCTTGTGCTCATTTCTAGAAATATGGAATGTATTGGTCATGGCTTTAAGAAAATTTGTCTCTATTTCAAACACTCTAACATTTGATGATGTTTTTGGTGTTACATTTAGCGAGGAAATGTGACATAAAAGCACAGGTGAGACATCAGGTGATGCGTTAAACATGGAGAACAGGGGAAGACAAAAGGATAGAGAAAAGGGTTTAGGGAACCCCATGAATTCTAGTAAGGGTAGATCCAAATACATACTGGGAAAAATAGAGTGCTATAATTGTGGGAAGAAAGGACATTTGAAGAAAGACTGCAGAGCTCCAAAGAAACAAAGAGATGGACAACATGAAAAAAATCAGGAAGAAAATGTAACAGGTGATGTGTTACAAGATTCTTTTATTCTTTTTGTAGATAATATTTCCGAGTCTTGGGTAGTGGATTCAGGGGCTTGATTTCATGCCACACCCCATAGGAAACATTTTCTATATTATGTTCAAGGTGATTTTGAACAGGTTCATTTGGGTGATGATGCGCCATGCAAAATTGTTGGAATGGGTAAGGTACAAATAAAATAGAAGAATGGAAACCAATGGTTGTTGAAAGAGGTAAGACATGTTCCATACCTAAATAAAAATCTAATTTCAATAGGGAAGTTGGAAAGTGAAGGATGTTTATCCATATTTATAGATAAGGTGTGGAAGGTCACCAAAGGATCATTGGTGATAGAAAAAGGAGAGAAGGTAGGTACATTGTCTTTATGTACTGGTAATACTGATTCTTCTATCTCTTTAGCTTCTAAATGAGTGGATACAACACTTTGGAATCATAGGCTTGGACACATGAGTGAGAAGCGGATGAAGATACTTCACAAAAGGAATTTTTCCCCAGATATTAAACAAATTGATTTGGATTTCTATGAGCATTGTGTTTATGGAAAACAAAAGAGAGTCAGATTTCTCCAAGTCGGAAAATAAAAGAAGAGTGAACGGTTAGATATTGTGCATACATAAGTATGGGGACCAACTCAGGTATCATCCCTTGGTGGCTCTCATTATTATGTTACATTTATTGATGATGCAACTAGAAAAAATGGGTTTATTGCATTCGCCAAAAATCTGTTGTTTTTGATACTTTTAAGAAGTGGAAAGCTTTGGTTGAGAATGAGACAAGAAAAAGGTTGAAGTGTCTCAGATCAGACAATGGAGGTGAATATTTCAACAAGGAGTTTGATGATTACTGTTCATACCATGGGATTCGAAGAGAGAAAACAGTTCCAGGAACACCACAAGAAAATGGTGTGCCAGAAAGGATGAACAGGACAATCATGGAGTGTGCAAGGAGTATGAGATTGCATACTGGGTTGCCCTTATAGTTTTGTGAAGATGATGTAAATACTGTTGTTTACTTAATAAAAAAAGGACCTTGAAGCTCTTTGGATGGTGGCATTCCAGAGGAGGCATGGACAGTTAAAAATGTAAACTATTCATTTTTGAATACTTTCGGTTGTGAAGCATTTGCCCATATTGATAAAGAAAATAGAACAAAGATTGAAGAAAAATCCAAGAAGTGTACCTTTATTGGATACAGTCTTAATGATTTTGGTTATCTCTTATGGGATTATGAAAATTGAAAAATCATTAGCAGTAGAGATGTCATATTCAATGAGAAGTTTATGTACAAAGATCAGTTGCAGGGAAAGAAACAAGAAAAAGAAAAAACAAAATACACAGTGCTTGATGAGATCACTAAAAAATAAATTCCAAAAGTACCCAAAAATCAAAATGTTCAAGAACATGAGAAACACGTACCTCAAACTCCTGCAAGTGTTCTTAGAATATCTACTAAGTTAAGTTGACCCCTTGAACGATACTCTCCTTCATTGTATTATTTATTTTTGGTTGATTCTGGTGAAATAGAAAGTTATGAAGAGGCAATGCAGGTAGACACTAAAAGGAAGTGGGAGCAAGGCATGAAAGAGGATATGGATTCCTTGGTAAATAAAAAGACTTGGGACTTGGTTTAGTTTCTTGTAGGAAAAAAAACATTGCAGAATAAATGGGTTTACAAGTTAAAGCAAGAAGATGGAGGAGAAAAGCGATACAAGGCTAGACTTGTTGTAAAGGGATTTGCACAAAAGAAAGGTATAAATTTTGATGAAATTGTTTCTTCTGTTGTTAAGATGAATTCAATTAGGACTATTTTAAGTCTTGTGGTAGTAGAATATTTTCATCTTGAACAGTTAGATATAAAAACAACTTTTCTCCATGGGGATTTGGAGGAAGAGATTTATATGCAGCAACCACAAGGGTACGAGGTCAAAGGGAAGGAAAATTTGGTATGCATGTTGAATAAGATCTTGTATGGCCTAAAGTAACCTCCAAGGTAGTTGTATTTGAATTTTGATAGGTTTATGACAGAACAAGGTTATAGTAGATGTCATTCTGATCACTATGTTTATTTTAAAAGGATATAAAATGGAAGCTATATTATCTTTCTATTGTATGTAGATGACATGCTTGTTGTAGGGTCTAATATGTAGGATATAAATGTGCTCAAGAAGAAATTAGCTAATTCATTTGCGATGAAGGATTTGGGTGCTGCAAAGAAAAACCTTGGTATGAGAATAAAAAGAGACAAGAAAAATCGCAAATTGACATTGTCTCAGGGTGAGTACATAGAGAAGGTGTTGGAGAGGTTTAGAGTGCAGAATGCGAAACCAGTTAGTACACCTTTGGCTAACCATTTCAAATTAACTAAGGAAATGTGTCCCAATAAACATGAGGAGATAGAATACATGTCCAGGGTCCCTTATTCATCAACAATTAAAAACTTGATGTATGTGATGGTTTGCACAAGGCCAGATATTGCACATGCAGTGGGAGTTATGAGCAGATATATGAAAAATCAAGGTAAAGAACATTGGGAGGCAATAAAGTGGATTCTCAGGTATTTGAAAGAAACTTCTACTCATGCATTATAATTTGGAGGTTCAGACACTGTTCTACAGGGATATGTTGATTCAGATATGGCAGGTGATGAAGATAGCAGGAAGAGCACCATCGTGTATGTTTTTACTATAGGTGGAACAACAGTAAGTTGGATTTCAAAACTACAAAAGGTTGTTTCAATTTCAACAACATAAGCATCTATCAAAGTAGATCTTTTTCTAATCACATCTTCAGACACATGGTATGGAGATATACTAGTCTATCTCTAGACTTCGAAGTGCCCTATTTCGGCCTCTCGCGACGAGCGTTGACGAATTCTCCATCAAGCACAAAATTATTTCATATTCAATGACACTTTGTATCATTGAGGTATAGATTGAATTCTTCATTAGTGCCTTATACACGAGGAAACATTGCTTGTTCTTAATGATTGCCACACTGGAGCATGTGGCGGTCTTTTGTTTGGGTTGGAAACAACCCAAAAGATTCTACGAGATGGTTACTTCTGGCCCACGTTAATCAAGGATTGCGTTGAGTCGGTCAAGAAGTGCCACCCATGTCAGATATTCTCTCGGAAGATGGGGGCACATCTTGCTCCCATGTTTCCGGTCATCGATGTTGGTCCCTTCACTAAGTGGGAGATTGATTTCAGTACATGCCACCTGACCACATCCATGGGGCATCATTATATCATCGTAGCGGTAGACTACTTCACAAAGTGGGTCGAGGCTATGCCAAAATTTAACAATGATGGTGAAACAAAGACTCTCTTCATTTTTAACCAGATAGTAGAAAGGTTCGAGATCCCGAAGGAGATTTTCATCAACCATGGCTGTCACTTCCAGAACAAAATGATGTCTGAGTTAACATCAAAGCTTGGGTTGAGAAAAGAACATTCATCACCCTACTACCCATAAGCAAATGGTCAGGTGGAAGTTGTGAATATGTCCCTCAAGACTATTCTACAACGAACGATCAATTCTTCCAAGTCAAATTCACATTTGATGTTGTACTCGACATTATGGGCCTACCGAACATCTGTAAAGAATTCCACAGGTTTCACACCTTTTCAAATCATTTACGGGTTGGAAGTAGTCTTGCTTATTGAGTGCCAGATCCCATCTTTAAAGTTGGCAGTAGAGTTACTGCCAGACACTTCACCACTTGAGGAACGCCTATTATATCTCAAGCATATCAAAGAGAAACATCGTGATGCAGCCTCAGCCAACGAGGCTAAAAAAAAAAGAGTCAAGTGTCAATATGATCAATCCGTTCTTCCTCATATTTTCTCTGAAGGCAACCTTGTCCTGGTCTATGACCAAGACAAGGATCCCCTGGGGTTAGGCAAGTTCAAACCCATATGGTTTGGACCTTTCATCGAGAAAGAGGTCTTAAAGAAGGGTGCTTATCGTTTGGTTGAATTTGAGGGAAATGATTTGGTGGATCCTAGAAATGGGCTCTACCTCAAGAAGTATTACTCTTAGGTTGGTCGCCTGGGTGACTTCTTGTACATATGTATAGCTCTTATACAGTTAGTTTTTTGTATTTTTTGTTTTATGGATGTGTCGTTATTTATGTAATCTTTTTCACTATGGCAGATGTCAAGTGAACCGTAGGTGTTCTTTGGGTTCCCGGATGGCGCTAGTCGACACACTCAGAGGCTTGCTTCTACACCTTGGGTGATTTTTACGCCTCAAGGCCAGTTACTATCTTCTGGAGGTATTTRTCTAAGTGACGCTACAAACAATGTTGTTGGGTACAATGCAGTAATAGAATTGCTTCGTGATGATTTGTCGCATTGAATTTCTCACCTCCAGGTCTATTTAGATGATCAACTGGTTGTGTCCCAGTTAAATGGAGTTTACTGCGTTTATGATCCTAATTTACACCGACGTTTCCTTAAGGTACGTCTCTTAGAACGTTGCTTTGATTACATTACCTATGTCCATGTCCCTAGGAGATTAAATCAGATGACAGATACTCTAGCTAATCAAGTATTAGATTGGCATGTTGCACACACATAAAAAGAAGCACACACATACACATGTACATACATTTGTAAAGAAATGTGATCCATAAGACATAAAAGATGTAAATATATATAAATAAAAAAGTCTCAGAGTACATAGGTTGGCGTGAACACCTAAAAAATAATAATCCGGTATACATCACGGGGATTATGCCCTAAAAAATATACAAAATGTTCCCTCAGCACATGATGAGTCCATATTATCTAAGCCTTGGGCCTATTCAACTTGCCATAGTGAACAACGACATTGGACAAATGCTGGAAGAGTTGGACCCAAGTCCGTGGCACCCCAACTACATGAGGCTGCATAGCTGGCTGGAGATCCTTGATCTTGGCCATGAGAACTGTGCGAGTGAGCGTGGTGAGGTTCCGCTCCACCCGTATCAAAACTCTCTTAGCCTCTCTGGCTGGAGGTCCCCCTGCGGCGGCTGGTCCATCAACTTCTGCTGGTATTGCCTCTGGTTGAGGACATCCCTTATTCCTCGTGAAGTCTACTGGGTGCACCGGTCCCACGTTTGTAAATAATAGATACATAGTTGTCAATACTCCGATACATGTTAAAAATGATATATATAAAAGAAACTAAAAATTAAATAACTTTAAAAAACATGTACCTATCTCTCCTCGCTCCTCTCTGGGAGGTACGGGCATGTCTGGATCTTTGGAAAAGTTGATTCGAGCGTAGGGGTAGTCCTCTATCCTTGGAATCTATCGTGCCCACCAGTCAAAGAATTTGTCATCAAAGGCCTCTATGGTCCTTCCTCCCCCTGTTGTGGCAACAATGCTGCCCATTTGCATACCGCTGGGAAGGAGGCCACATGACCCCGTATTTTCTCTCTGGGACTCAGGCTAGGCACCCTCTCGAAAAATAACGAGCAAAAAATGGTACTGAACCCAAAGTTCTTGTTGCTACGCTCTCGTCACTCTGTGAGCTGCCTCTTCATGCAGTTAAGAATGTTCATGCTCCAGTCAAAAATACGTGCATCTAGGCACTTCATTGAAAAATACATATGCGCATGGGAAGCCTAGTCTAGAGCCGCGGATCTAGTGATCCGCCCAATAATAAAAATGATCACCTTCAGTGAAAAGTTGGCGATCTTGTGGATGGGCACTTAAGAACCTACTATCTCAGTGTTAGCCTCGCAATGCATCCTAATGTAGTCAACGATGTTGAAGGGCCCAGGGGAAAATGTGCGCAGATTTACTGGTTCCCCTCTCCTCGAGAGTCCAATCAAGAAGTAGATATCCTCAGTCGTTGGAGTCAACTATTGCCCCTCAACCATGAAAGCCTCTGCATCAGGGTGCTAGTAATCCACCAGGGCATTCAGTATCCTGGGTTGTGCCCTCATGAACGGGAAACTGGTAGAACGTCCATAGCCCACATTGTTTCAATGCAACGATAGAAGCAGGGTCCTCATCGAACAAGATATCAATTTCCTCATGTTCCCTCTCCCTCCAGTGGACATACATCCTATTCCATGACAGTTCAAAGGGGAGTTAGCTCTTGCCTTTTGATTTTTTCCTATGCTTTTGAGGGTGTACGCGGGTTGTCTTAGACACAATCGCGTATGTATGCTAGAAGAATGTTCTCTGCCTGCGTACGTACGCGGGTTGTCCTTGGATAGCCTGCATACATGTAGGGCCACCCTTTTTTAGGAGGGTGCGCCCCCCAAAAAACAAAAAAATATTCATAATTGAAGAATTGAAATGCAAGAGGGATGAGTTTATACTTACTTGGTTCGAGCAGAAGTTCGTTTCGTCCTCTGAATTTTCCGGAATCAACTCTTTTAGCAAAGGGGTCATTTTTTCCTTTTGGTTAATTTTCAAATTGCAATGGTGAAAATGAGCTGTTAGCTTCTATTTATAGACGTTTTTGGCCTTTTTTGCTGCTTTTTTACCCTTTTGTTGTTTTTTTTGCCTTAGAAAATAATTTAATTTGGTTCTTGAGTTTCTTATTGGATGTTACGATGCACTTTGACTTTTGGTTTGGTAATTTTTTGGGAGATGGGTCACTTTTAAGGTCCTTTGGTAAAAAGTCATTTTTCCAACTTTTTGCATATATGTTAGCATTCCACCTCCACTTTCTGCATCTTGTTGTCTTTTTCTCTTTGCCATAGGATCGAACCCACCGAAATGCGACACAAAACCATCATTGCTGCTTTAGAAGTGTCGTGATTAGGTGGTAGAGCCTACCTTTACAGGGATGCCCTAGATAGATCCTGGTTGCATTTTGGCGTACATGCTGTCCTTGAATGACTTTAGGTTTGGGAGTCCCTGTTAGTCCTATCATGATTACGAGTTTGAGGCTCATTCGCCTGATGCACCATCACTCTTGGCCGAACCCTCGGGACTCCCAAAATGAACATGCTTTGTTGTCTTTAGAGATTACTTTGAAATCCATAAGAAACATCCGACATGACTACGTTTGTGCAATCTTGTCTGGATTAACTGGGAAAAATAAATTATGGAGTCTTCTTTAAGCCCTTTTCAGACTCTTTAAACATGAAAATATTTCCGAGCAATCTTGTTGCTATTCACGATCGCCAAACTCAAATTTGAAGGCATGTTTGTCCGACGGTAGTTTACCCCTTTTTTCGGTCCGGATGGTCAACTGTGCAAACAAAGGTATGCTTTAGGAACTTCGGTTTGTTAGAAGAGTATTCTCAGGTATAAGTTTAACCCTTTTTTGGACCTAAGGGACTAAATTTATGAAAAAGGAACATTCTCCTTGGTGTTGGTTTATCACCTTTTTGGGGCCTTGGAGATTAATTAAGAAAATGAAACCCCCACAGAGTCCATAGTTAATCTCTTTTCAAACTCCCTAAAATTGAAAAGATCGTCGAGTGACCTTGTTCCTTCACACTCATTAAATTGGTCCAGAAGAACATCTACTGGCATGAGTTTACCCCTTTTTCCAGCTTGTGGATTATGGAGGAAAAAGGTATGCCTCAGGAGATTCATCTCACCGGGAGAGTTCTCCTCAGTAAATTTTATACTTTTTTGGGCTAAGGAGACTAAATCTAGAAAAAGGCTATGAGTCCATAGTTAAGCTCTTTTCAGAATTCTTAAAATTGAAAAGATTTTCGAGTGATATTGTATTTGTCACACTCTTTAAAATGGTTTCGAACCGACTGGACTATTTGAAAAAAAGGTACCCCAATGGAGTCTTCTTTTACGTTTTTTCAGACTCTCTAAACGTGAAAAAACTACCGAGCTTACCTTCTCTGGGCTCGTTAAAAATACATTGAAGGGGGTTTCATTGTGTCTTGATAATCACATTTGCATATCTACATCTTTGGCCTAATTTCAGCTCCATGTTGCTCTCAACTAAACCTTTGAAGCATGCCTTATATGCAAGCCTTGTAGTACTTTGCCTCTGCGACCTGACACCTTGAACCATGGAGGATTTTTCCTCGAGTGTCCTTTTCTTGCACATGTCTCTTTTCTCTGAGCATTAGTGTGTTCCTTGCACCTGGAAGTAGTATGCTTGTTTGTGACACTCATTACTCCTTTGTAACGTAGCATTCTTTTATTCTTTTTCAAGCTCTTAAAAAATTCAAAAAGACAAAAAAATAAAAAAACCCTAAAATAGGGGATGGGAAATATATATTCTTTTTTGGCAGCACAATGAGTCGCCCTTGGACAAAGCACATCCTTTCATTTTTTCATCAAGGATTGGGATATAGTATGACCTTAGGAAGTTGTTCTCGTTGCATATAGTTGTGTCCTCCTTTTGGTTACTCTTCCAAACACATGGAGAGTTTTCCTTGCCTCTTGCATCACGAACTTATGTCAATGTCATGCTTCCTGAGTCTGATCATCTGTCATGATTTTGTCCAAAGGAAGTTTCATCGAGCCTAAGTCGACCATTCTGCATTTTGTCTCCTGACCTCATGATCAACCATCCCAGAATTCCAATCAAGTCCTTATTAGAAAACAATGAAATTCTTCGCCTGATCATCGAGATCCTCTTGTCTTTTCCCGAAGAGCCATCGAAGACCTCTGGGTAGTGAATTCATACACTCATATTGTACTCCTACACGAGTTTGGAAGATCTTGAAATTGTTTCTCAAGATCTGAAGGCCTCATATCCATCCATCAACCATTATTGGCTTCTTGAGGATGGATACTATACTTGTATATCTTCGATTTTGAGATGTAGATTTGCTGTGTATTGCTCGCGGCTACACTTTATATAGTTATATGACATGGATATGCAGTGTATTCGATTGGAAACCATGATTTATTTCATCCCGAGCATGGGTATGCCCACCTCGGTGAGACAATTTTTATTTTGCAGATGGAACCTCTCAAACTCTGGTCCCAGGCTCACTCGTTACATACATTGGCGAAGATTTTGTAATGTATTTCGGCCATCAGATATTCTTCTGACCTCACACATTAGGGGGCATCCGTTATAGCCCTAAATTTCTCTACACATGCATACCTGGCCTTTGGCCCTCTTACTTGCATTTTTTCCAAGCCATCATTGAGTTGCTCTTCTAAAAAACCAAATTTCTGAAGATGTATGTGCTTTTCTCCACTACTTCCCACGTACATATGCTTTTTGCACCATTACATCCAGTGTACATACACATGCTGCACCAATACAACCCGCGTATACTTGAAAAAGTTGCAAAAAATAAAAAGTTGCAAGGAATTCGTTGAGATTACGGGCTATTGGGTAGTTTCCCAACTAATCCACCACCTATAGCCTGTCACCTAACTGAATAACAATCCTTTTCCCATATAAAATGAGGTGTTGGGGTCTCATTCCACATCTAGACATATGAATAGTTAAACTCTGCCCGTTTCAAATCCCCTCCTTGCCCCAAGTAATTGCATCCCTTTTGTGAGAATTTCCCTTGCATTCCCAATTAGCCCTTCTTCCTCCATTAGAAATCCAATCACTTCCCAAGAAGAGATCCAAAGGTTGAGAGGAGAATCCATACATAGGTGCACTTGGAGCTTGGTGAAGAGGAGCCCGAACCAAGTTCGTGGAGCAATAACCGACTTTGGTTATAAGTGATCATTGTATTATCAATAAAATAAGTACTTTTCCTATCCCAAATCATGGTGCATAGAATGTTTTCATTTGATTTATGTTTCTATTCTAACACCTAAACCTTATTTGTATATGAATTCCATGCTTGTAGCTTTCTGTTTGTCTGTCTTTGAGGCGTGAGAGGATTATCATTGGACTTAGAGTAGAGGTACAATTACACAATCCTTATCATTTTTATTTTTCTTGTATAAGTCTTGGGTATGTTTGGGGTAGTTAGAGAAGTAGTTGACTTTTAGACGGTTGCGACCTGCCTACATTCTGAACCCTAGTGTATTCTTAAGGGGGGTTTTTCTCGCTAGCACTCAACCTATGAATTCTCTCCTAGTTGGAGACTACCTTAAGTACATGCCCAAGTTCATAGGGTAGGAAGACATAACTGTAGAAGAACATCTTTCAACTTTTTATAGTTATACAGATAATCTTAACGTTGAAAATGAAGATGTGTGAATGAGATTTTTTGTACAGAGCCTTGATGGTGAGGCTAGGAAATTGTTTAGGGGTTTGAATCCTAGATCTATTGCTATGATTGAAGCTTTGGATATTCATTATTGAAGCATTGGGGGGATAAAAAATATATTTTTTATTATATTACATAATTTGGTTCACTTAAGACGAAAGAGGGGGAATCTGTTTCAGACTTCTCAAAAATATTTAATAAAATGTACAATAATATTCCCACTGAGATAAATCCTAAAGAAACCTTTGGCAAGATTACTTATGCCAACGCTTTTTACCTTGAGTTTTTCCTCTTTTTGAGAGAAGGAAGATCTACCTCTTTAGCTCATATGCAAGATATAGCCCTTGAAGTAGAGTCTAATATATTGGTAACTGACAAACTTAGGAGTAACTATGATAGATACATAAGAAAAGGTAGGGTTGAAGCTTCAACCTCTGATTCCTCTGCTTCCCACCCTCAAGTGGATGAATTAACAAAACTAGTAAAATCACTTTCTGCAAAAATGGAAAAGTTGAAACTTGAAGGAAAGCAAAGCGATAGGAACACCCAAAATGTTGATAATAAGGGTAATTTAAGAAGAACCAATAATGCCCCTCATATCCTCCAAAGAGATCAAATAAATAGGGATAGGGATGATCAAAGAATACAAGCCCCTCTCCAAAATAACCTTGTTACAGATGAGGAAGGAGAGGAGGAAGAATTTGATCCTGAAATCCACAGTCTTGGTGACACCTCTTCATCTCCTCATTTAACCCAATCCGCATATGAAGAGTCTCTCATGGATAGAAAAATAAACAAATTAAGCAAAGGATAAAGGACCAGTGGTAATCCAAATAGATACAACCTAAGGTCAAAGAAGAAAGAGGGGAAGCCTGACATTTCTGATCAGCCTACTAGAACAGAGAATCCTGCTAAGGGTGTGGAAGCTAGAAGAAAAGAAAAAGAGGAAAAAAATCCCCAGGAAGTGGTTAAGAGCCATACCACAGAAGTTAAGGAGATTCCGAAGCCTCCCTCCTCTTTTATCTTTGAGAATGAGATTCAAAAAATTAAAATCCTTGCACCTTTTTTGGAGCTAATTAAGAATGAGGAGTTCAAAAGGTACCTTTCCAAAATGTTGTAGCCCGAACCTTCATCTTATCCAACAGATTTAGTCAACCTCCAAGATGAAAAACCAGATGTCATACTAGGACCTTTGGTAGAGGATAGGGATGAATCTTCCCCTCCTTTCTATACATCATTGAACATTCATGATAAAGTGTTGCACAATTGTTTGACGGATTTAGGGGCATCTCATAATATCATGCCTAAGACTGTCATGTATGAGCTTGGGTTGGAGGTTACAAAAACCTACCATGACCTATTCTCATTTGATTCCAGGAAGGTGAAGTATCTTGGGGTTATCAAAGACCCGGTTGTTTCCTTGTTCCAATTTCCAATGAAAAGTGTGGTCATGAATATTGTGGTGGTTGATGTCCCCCCTAAGTCTGGGATGCTCTTGTCTAGATCTTGGATCAAAATACTAGGGGGAACTTTGTAGATGGATATTTCATATGCCACCATTCCTGTGTTTGGGGGGGAACATAGAAGGATTTATAGGGAAGCACAACTTTCTTACATTACCAGTGATGAAGCAAATCCTACCAACCACCCTATTTTAAAAGTTGATACTGATTTAGGAATCAATATGTTACAACTCACTGATGCTCCTCAAACACCTATTGAAATCAGAAAAAAGACTATTACCTCTTGTGAATATCCTCCTCCTAATACCCCTGTTTGGAAGATGTTTTTTTATGGATCCTCTTCTAGAGAGAGTGCTGGTGCTGGGGTAGTTTTTATTTCCCCTACCCAAGAGACCATATCTCTGTCTTACAAGATGGAATTTGAAACAACAAACAATGTGGCAGAATATGAGGCTCTTGTTTTAGGTTTGAGGGCTACTAAAGACATGAAGATTGAAGAGCTAGTGGTGTTTTGAGATGTTGAGTTGATTTTTCATCAAGTCAAAGATATGTATCAATATAAACACCCCAGGTTAAGGACCTACATAAATGAAGTCTAGGATATTGTCGATAGTTTCTTCTTAGCCTTTAATAGCTCATTTGTTCCAAAAGAGGAGAACATTGTGGCGGATTTCTTGTCTGTCTCAGCAAGTAATTTCAGGGTTCCTTCGCCCCCCAAACTCAAGTATGATGTGGAAGTAAAGTATAGACCCTCTATTCCTGACAATGTCAAACATTGGAAGGTTTTTGAGGATGATCTTGAGATAAAAAGATTTCTTGAGATTGTGGGTGAATTTTTTTCTTTACATATTGATCAAGATCATGATACTGAAGAAATATCTCATGCTGATATTTTTTTGAATAAAATTATTGGCCATCATATTGTTCAGTTACCTAGTACCCATATTCCAAAAAGACTTGTCCCCTTGGATAGATTGTTTGAAATAAATTATGTGTCTGTAAAGATTAAAGGTTCAACTGAAAATGATGATGTGACTGAATGAAATTTAGGAACAAAGGAAGAACCAAAGTATGTTAAATTGTTTAACAATTTGTCAAAGGAACATAGGACTGAGTATGTCAATATTTTGAAAGAGTTTGCTGATATGTTTTCTTGGAAATATGAAGATTTAAGAACATATGACACCAACATCATTGAACATAAGAGTTCTTTGAAAGAGAATACCAAGCCTTTTAGGAAGAAACTCAAACAAATATATCCTAGCCTATTATGGAAAAATAAGTGAAAAAGTAGTTGGATGCCCAGATCATCATTCCTTTGAGATATTCAGAATGGGTGGCTAACTTGGTGCCTGCGAGGAAGAAAAATGGGGAAATTAGACTATGTGTTGATTTCAGGAAATTGAATAGAAGCTCCAAGAAATATAATTACCGCTTGCCAAAGATGGAGCATATTTTGTAGAGAGTGACTGGTTCATCTAGGATGTCTATGATTGATGGCTTCTCTGGCTACAATCATATCTATGTCATTCCTAAAGATAGAGAGAAGACAACCTTCAATACTCCTTGGGGCACATTCATGTATGATAAAATTCCCTTTGGATTGATGAATGTAGGAGAAACCTTTCAGTGAGCGAGGACATTTCCTTTATTGGGGAGAAATACAAATTTGTAGTCATCTATATGGATGAAATTACAGTGTTCTCAAAATTTGACAAACAATATTGTCATCATTTGAAGAAGGTCTTCCTGAAGTGTAGAAGGTTTGGTCTCTCTCTTAATCCTAAGAAATATTTGTTTTCTATCAAGGAAGATAAATTATTGGGGCACATTGTGTCAGCAAAAGGGGTAAGAATTGATCCAAGTAGAGTACAGGCCATCCAAATCTTATCTTTTCCTATATATAAGAAATAGGTTCAATCTTTCTTGGGTAAAATCAATTTTCTAAGAAGTTTCATCTCTAACTTTGTTGAATTAGTGAAGTACATTACAACCATGATCAGAAAGGGAAATGAGGTGAAATGGAATTTTGAGGCTCGAGAATCTTTTGATTAGATAAAAAGGCCTTGACTGAAGCACCTGTGATCATCAACACTGACTATTCCAAAGAGTTTCTGACATTTTCCTTTGCCTCATTTGACACATTGGCTACTGTTTTGCTGCAGAAAAATATAGAGGGGTTAGAGCATCCTATTTCCTTTTCAGTAGAACATTGAGGGATGCAGAGATGAGATATGATATCATGGAAAAACAGGATTATGCTTTGGTCAAATCCCTCAAGGCTTTCATGATATATTTTTTGCATTCAAATATTGTTGCATATGTCCTTTCAACCTCAGTGAAAGAGATATTGATCCATCCTGACATAGATGGGAAGAGAAGCAAATGGATTGCTAAAATTATTGAATTTGACCTTGAAATAAAGCCAACTAAATTGGTGAAAGGCCAGGGTTTAGCCAGGTTGCTGGATGAATCAAATTGCAAATCTTTGGGGGTTAATTTCATGAAAATAATCTTAGAAAATTAGGGAGTTGATTTTGTTGATAAAATCTCTCATGTCAACCCCAACTTGGTAGAATGCACTTGGTATAGAGATATCCTATATTTTCTGTAGAAGTTGCGACCTCCTGATGGATTGGACAAGGACAAGGTGAGAGATTTGAAACTCAAAGCAATAAAATATTGTATCATTGATTAGGTTTTGTATTGGAAAGATCCTCTAGGAGTTAGTTTGAGATGTTTGGATCCACAAGAGGCCCAAAGGGCCATAATTGATTTTTAGGACATCTTATGTGGGGGCCATCATTTTTGGAGAACCCCAACTTATAAGATCCTCATAGATGGGTATTTTTGGCTTAGCCTTTTTATTGATGTTTGTGCAAAGATTAGAGCTTGTGTCAAATGCCAAAGGTTTTCTGGAAAGACACAACTCAAATATTTGCCTTTGAAACTTGTGGTGGTTTCTGGACCTTTTCAACAGTGGGGTCTTGACTTCATTGCAGAAATCCAACCAGCCTCAAGTGGTCAACATAGGTGGATTTTGACTGCCACTGATTATTTCACCAAGTGTATAGAAGCCATTCTTACAAGGAGTGCCTCCCACAAGCTAATAATTAGCTTCCTTGAAGATATCATGTCCAGATTTGGTTGTCCAAGCATGATTTTTACTGACAATGATGACTCTTTCAAAGTTGAACCATTGATCAAGTGCTGTGAATAGCATGGGATTACATTAATCCATTATACTCCTTACTACCCCCAAGGAAATGGTTTGGTAGAGTCCTCTAACAAGAGCCTCATAAATATCATCAAGAAATTGTTAGAAGACAACAAGAAAGCATGGGACTCAAAGCTGAAATTTGCATTATGGGATGATAGAGTTACAACAAAGAGGTCACTTGGTGTTTCCCCTTTTCATCTTGTATATGGGGTTGAGGCTATCTTTCTTACTCAGCTTGCCTTGACCATGCAAAAATTCCTCCAGGACTGCCAAGGAGAACCTGATGATATGGTCAGGAGGATACAACAACTGGTAGAAGTAAAAAAGACTAGGGAGAAGCTATTTGGAAAAGCACAAGACCATCAACAGAAGATCAAGAAAGATTTTGACAAGAAGGTAAGAAAATAATATTTCCAGCTGGGAGATCTAGTGCTCAAGTGGGATGCACCGAGGCAAGAAAAAGGAAAACATGGTAAATTCGAAGCCTTATGGATTGGTCCGTTCAAGATTTCTGAGGTATTTTCAAATAACACTTATAAATTGCAGAACTTGGAGGATTTCGAAGTTTTTGGTGGCCCTATCAATGGGCACTTTCTGAAAAAATATTTTTCTTAAGCCATGATTGGATTTCCATTCATTGTTAATATCACTTTTTATTTTTATTTTTGTTTGAATAAGTGACCCCATAACCCTAGGATAAGACTCTAAAACTACTTGTTCTTTGCAACTCATAGGGAGCATGCCATCCCCCGTGGAGCCAATGTTATCACATGAAGTTGTTGTCAAGGGTCGCTTGTAATTGTTGTTAATAGCTCAGTCTGCACCCTTACCCCATATCTCTCCTTTTTTCGTATGCCATTCCCATAGTTTTCTCCCCTCTGACTAGTAAAGTCAGTTTCCCTTTTGGTTTAAGGACCTGGTTTCTCTTGGTGTCTTGTTTGACTGAGTCTCGACTCGAATTTTTTCTGTTTCTCTTAAAGGATAAACACCTATCAGGATTTGGGTTCAAAGTACTGGTCACCTAGTTTTCCTGAGCTCACAACAATTCATCCAATTCCTTTTCTGATACATGTGACAACCATGAGCACAAAGCACAACGGTAAAAGGCAGTCTATTTCAGGCTCGAAACACTGGAAAACATGTGGTGTCATGTTTCAACGACGAAGATCCCAATACCATTCAGATCAATGACCACTCTTCATTTTGGGGTCACAACATTCTTGGGGGTTAAAATCCTTGAGC
>ML791667.1:762912-786974 GCA_009831015.1 Picea engelmannii
AGTCATCTTGGCAAGCTCTTTAAGAGCAAAACATTCATGGTGGATATTTGTAAGTGATCTTACATTATTAATGCAATAAAGGAATATTGTTTGCTGGGGTTTTTCTCCTTGTACAGGGTTTCCCCAGGGTATATGTGTTGTTGATGTGCATGCTTACTTATCTACATAGTTATTGCTATTCGGTTATGATTTGGTATTGTTGAAGTGTATTAAGTTGGAATCAAAGTGTTGAAGAAAATAAAACAATTAATCCACATAAGAAATCAAGCTCATAATTTAACAAATCCTTAGGAATGTGTTACCTGTAACATAAATGGTTAATATCAAGAGTCATAGGTGATAGGAAGAGTCATTCGTTGGGGAAGACCACAATCACATTTTGTACATTTATTGAGTCTCAAGCTAATGCGGTAACACAATAGTGTGGAGTTATGTTTGACATACCTAACCTGACACATGTATTATGACACATGTATTAGGTACACAAAAAGATGTATGAAAGGTTTAAAAATCAAATCATTAAAAGAAAAACAATAAGTGTGTTTGGCATATAAAAGGAATGTACCATAAGAAGAGATTTTTACTAGGTTATAAAGGTTTAAAATATTTTTAATAATATTTAATTTTAAATTATATATTTAAGTGGTTTGAAAAAAAACTAATAAAAAATAGAAGACTATCACGTCTTAAATCAGTGTAGAAGAGAATATAAAAGAGAATAGAGAGTAACGGGGAGTTGTGGTTAAACAATTAATAGTAATAAAAAATTATGATATATAAAATAACGTGAAAGGACCAAAGTAAAAAAAAGAACGTGAGAGGAAACTCACGGCTTTTAAAATTAGTAATTATATGGAATTTTATCTAAGTAAGTTTTGTTTGTGAGGGTTGTGATGGTTTTTTTTAAAAAAGAAAGAAAGAAAGAGGGAAAAACGTTATTTTTTCATGGTTGATTATTATGGAGATTTAAAAAAAATAAAATAATGAATAATATTAATAATCAATATAGATTCATCTTAATCCTGGATTTATCAAGGTTCTAGAGGGATCAAATCTCAATCTTTAACTTTTCTTAAGTTTTGCACTCCAAAAAACGATTTACACGTCTTTCTACACCCTTGATATATTCGGGATTAAGATAAATCTATGTTGATTTAATCAATTCTAAATTAAAATAAATTTAATTATTTTCTATAATAATTTTAATATTATAATAACATATTTTAAAATATTTTATTAATATTTATTATTAATACTATAATATTGTAAATGTAGCTGGGTTTCTTCTATTTTTTTTTAATTGATTTGTCAATACCTCATACTGTATATCTTTGCATTCAAGGTTCGATATTAGGTAATTTTGAATTACCATTAGCTATCATTAGAATACAAAATACAAATGCAGTGAACAACATTTGTTTATATTTAACTTATATTTTGATGATAGCTAATGGTATATGGAATTTGTAATCTTATTCATATCTAAACATATTTATGGGGTGTTTTTAAGTATGAATTATATTTGGCAGGAAGGGCGATTTTCAAATTTTGAGTTGCAGAGGCTTCAACTTATTCAGAGGTTTATCGGTAGGTATCTTCTAGGTGTCCTCTGAGCTATAGGTAAGTGTTACAGTCTTTGTCTTAGTCACAGGTTGTGTGTTGTTTAGGCAGGATTTCTGCATCTTTGGATATAGTTGGGCTGACAGTAGTAGTTACGGAACAACAATTATGAACAATCCTAAAAAACCTGCTTTTTGTCACCTCTCCTTTGTTTAAGACGCTTTATTTCAAGTCTCTCAACACCTCTGACGAGACTGGCTGGGTTTTAGGAGTTTTTTGTTATACTCTTTGGAGATATCAGGGCTTCCAAGTGTCTCCCAAAATGGATCCTGATGCCAACGCACTTATTAGTGCGATTGACAAGGTGCATTGGGAGGAGGAGGTTTTATTCTCCTCGTTGGATGAGCACAAAGCAATTAATAACATTATCCGTCACCCTGAGCATTGTAATAATGTCGACATGATTGTGGGAGAACCTTTCTTTATCTCACTGAGTGACTCTGGACATAAGCACAACTCTACCAATCTACAAGGCATTGTGCTTGACTCTGTGACAAAGGCATTAGAGGTCCCTCTAGCTCCCAATCCAAGGGTACAAGCCTGAGATTCTTACGGTTGAGCTTTGGGTACTGAAAGTGAGTTTGCATCTTCACAAAGGATTGTTGAGGAAAAGGACAGGCAGAGAATCCACATAACAAAACCCTCCTCTTGCTTCGTAAAAGTCCGGAAGCCAAAAAAAACAAAACGAAAGTTAGTTCTTGGAATGGACATCGGCTTGGAGGAGTCATGCACACTTTCGCTCTGTGCCCTGGTGGGTAGAATAACCTATAGGTCAAGGTGTACATCAGTCTTAGAGGACCGGGTGAAGATTAACTGGTTATCATTTTTGGGTTACTGTCATGAGCTCCTCTCACTGCTTAGAGGATGGTTGGGATTTATCTTTAAAAATCCAGAAGATTTTGAGAAGGTTCTGAATACATTTTGGAATTTTGACGGTGGTAGCCTAATGCTAAAGCGGTGGCGTTTAAGTTTTAACCCCTCTACCGAATATTTTAGTTACAGACACATCTGGGTGCTCCTCCCGAGTTTTCCACTACAGATGTGGAATAGAAAAGCCATGGAAGCGGTCGGGAACTCTATAGGGAATTTCCTAAAAATTGAGGAAGAGGACCTCCTCTCCCCGAATAAGAAAATGGAAAATTTTTTAGTTGAAATCGACATCCATGGTGGTTTCTTGGACGTTTTGGAGATATAAGGGCGAGGTCTACTCTTTGTCTAGCGCCTGGACTACTTGGGGATGCCTTTTTGTTGCACACTCTACCGAAATACTGGGCACCTTCAGAAGGAATGCACACATATTTATGGATCCTTACCGGATGACGAGGAAGCAACGAATACTTCGAGTGATATAGTGACTCCTTTTGAGAAGGAAGATTCTCCCACTTTTTGCCCAGGTTTAAATGATCTTGAAAGTTCTCCAACAGATGACACTTCATTTATGGGTAAGTTAAGACTCTACTACCCAAAGCTCTACTCGTCGTTGTCTTTATGGGAGCATCATCACTTGAATACTACTCTTTCCTCTCCCTTGTCTTCTAGCACTAGAGAACCGACTGCTTTTCCTGATGATTCTCGACCTGTATGTGACTCAACCACAAACCCTTCTGAGTTGACTCTCTTTGTAGAAAATTTCAAACAACCTTCCTTCGTCGTTCCTTCAGTGGTTTCTTCCCTTATTCCAGGTTATACAGAGTTCGAACTTAGTGATAGTGATTTAGACAATCTTCTCACTGATATTATTCCATCCGGGCATAGGCTAAAAAAACCTTTACCGCTTCCCGTCTTTTCTGGAACTTCACCGGTGGTAAGGAAGGAAACTACTGGCTCTACTTCTGACTGCCAAGGGATGTTGAGCTCTTCAATAGCAGACCCTGCATGGTCGAGGGGCTTGGGGTTCGAAGTCTCTCCTTTAAAAATGCGTAGTGCTCGTAGGAAGGTGGGAGCTACTTTAAACCCTTTGCCTACAACAACTACTACTTTTGATCTCGGGGTGCTTAGAGGATTAAAATCCCTAGCAAGGGCTAAGATATGATTATTGTTTCCCTAAATGTTAGAGGGGTTGGGGGACCCCTGAAACAAAATTCCTTGAGAAGACTATTACATATTACTTCCCCAAGTATTATTTTATTACAGGAGACTTTGGTTTCGGCGGACAAGGCAAGATCCTTCATCCTAAAGTTAAGACCCCATTGGATGACTTGCGCTGTGAGTGTAGTGGGGACATCTGGAGGCTTACTTGCCTCTTGGGATCCAATCATTTTCACTTTTGACCCCTTTCTAAGTATTGATGGTATTCTTTTGACAGGGCACTCCATTGAGGAAAAAAGAAATATTTTGATTCTGAACGTCTACGGACCATGTTAGAATAGGAAGGAATTTTGGGCTTCGGGGGAGGCCTCGGGGCTGTTAGCTCAAAAAATCTGATTTTAGTAGGGGATTTAAATCTCACAACTTCACCGACAGAGATATGGGGGCATAAAGCAACTTGTGACCCTTTATTTGGCTACTTTAAGTCATTTTTTCATAAGCATTCACTCATTGATGTGATTCCGGCAGAGACAATGCCAACGTGGAAAAATGACCGAGTTGGAGTAGAAAGTATCTCAAAGAGATTGGATAGGTTTTATATTGTTGAGGATGTTTTAGCAACAACTCAAAGGTACAGGTCATGGGTGCAGTTTCCCTTTCTATCATATCACGCTCTGATTTGCCTTGAACTCGGACAAGGTTTCCCAAAAGTCTCTTACCCTTTAAAATTCAATCCAGGATGGTTAGGAGAGGAAAGATTCGCTACTTTGGTAAAGGACGTCTGGCAGGATCTTGATTTGACAAACATTTCAGATTCTCAAAGGAGACTCATGGAAAAGCTCTCAAAGTTAAAATGCAATGTTAAAATCTAGGCAAAACACAAGCAACTTAGAGACACAAAGGATCTACGAGAGATAGAAGAGACATTAGCTATTGAATACGAACAAATGTTTAAAGGCACTACTGATGGAAATTTTGATCAATTGGTGTATAATCTTGAAAAAGCAAGGAAGAGCCTTTTGATAGAAGATGAAGAACAATGGTGCTAGAAAAGCCGTACAATCTGGATCAAAAGCGGCGACAAGAACAAAAAATTCTTCCACAATTTTGCGAGTTTTAGGAGAAACAAAAAATTCGTCTGGGAGGTGGAGGAAGATTCTAGTGCTACTCTTTCTGGAAAGGAAGCAATTAAGATGCAAACAATTTTTTTTTATAAATCCTTCTACCATGATGCAGGTCATACGTCTATTTTCAATCAATTAAACTCCGTTCGAATCTTCCCAACCATTGTTAGTAATGAGGACAAAAGACTTATGGACCAAGCTGCTACAAAGGAGGAACTTCTAGGCTTCCGAGAGGTTTTTCAAAGGACAAAAGCTCCGGACTTGATGGTTGGACATCAGAGTTCTTCTTATCCTTATTTGAACTTGTTGGCCAGGATCTGTTGGACGGTGTGGAGGATTCCAGGGATAAACTCTACTTTTATCGCTCTGATCCTGAAAGGCAATAAACGAACTGGGTTCATGGATTATAGGCTGATAGCTCTTTGAAACTTATGCATAAGATCATTTCCAAGGTGATTGCTGAAAGACTAAGACCGATTTTATCCAGAGCTTTATCTATGGAGAAATTGGGCTTCCTCAAAGGAAGACAAATACTAGATGCCATCGGGACCGCACAAGAATGTTTACATAACATCAAAAGTAAGAAGCTTCAATCCATCATTCTGAAACTGGATTTGGAAAAATCCTATGATTGCACAGATTGGGATTATTTGAGATTAATTTTGCTGCAAAGTGGATTTGGGATCCCAACCACAAACTTGATAATGGCGTGTGTATCTTCCACCAACTATGCAGTTTTGATAAACAGTGAGCCCACAAATTTTTTTAATTGCAAAAAAGGCCTCCGACAAGGATGTCCGATGTCGCCCCTCCTCTTCATTTTGATGATGGAAGGTCTCAGCCTGACACTCAACAAAGCAAAAGATGAAGGTTTTATCACTGGTTTTAAAGGTGTCCAGGATGCTAAATATTCTACATCTCCTCTTTGTAGATGACATTCCGATTTTGTCTAGAGCTTCTCTTTCTGAGTGGAAGGTTATACAGGGTATTCTTTAAGACTTTTGCAAGGCATTGGGGATGATCATTAATGCTCAGAAGTCAGTTATCCTTCATTATGGTGTCAACAATGATACACTTAATGCTATTAAGGATGTTTTTACCTTCCCCAGTAAAGACTTGGTAAACAATTTTCATTATCTGGGTTTTTTCTTAAAACTCGACAACTACAAAGCTGCATATTCGAACTGGTTAATAGATAAATTCAAGGCTCGGATAAAGAATTGGGGTAATAAGCTGTTATCATTGGGTGGTATCCTTATGCTTCTTAATTTTGTCTTGGAGACTCAACCAGTATACTGGTTAGCACTGGCTCACGTACCGATTTTTGTTCTTAATACAATTTGTAAGATTTGTTTTGCTTTCTTGTGGTCAGGTGTTAAAAACAAGAAGAAGTACCATCTGTGCAGTTGGATGTTGATTGCCAGACCAAAATCATATGGTGGATGGGGGCTTCATAACATCTCGCAGTTCAATAGATCCTTGGCAACAAACACTATGTGGAGAGCTATTATGACGACGAGGATTTGGCAAAGTGTTCTTAAAAACAAGTATTTCCCACATTTTCCAGTATGGACGTGGCTCCGTTCAGTGGATCTGCTACACCAAAAGGGATCCCAAACATGGAAAACTTTGTGTAATACCTTACCCATCATTCTGCGATGGCTGTCTTGGAAAACGGGAATAGGTCATTCAATCATAATCGACAAAGACACGATCCTGGGCTTAGGACATGATTCCATTTTATCTACTGAGTTAGTGGGAAGGATAAATCAAAAAGGCATTTACTTCTTATATCAAGCAACAACCCAGGACTTTGGGGTAAAAACAAGAAAGAGTTGGTTTTGCAGTGAAGATCTGGACCTGCTGATTATTCTTGCTGAAGAATGGGATCACTATAGAGCACTATTGGTGGAATTGGGCATATCCTTAGTCAACAAGCCAGATGAGTTGATCTGGACAGGAGGAGATTTGTCAGGGGTCATCTCGGTGAAGAACGTTTATGAAGCTTTGTCGAATATACTATGGAAAAAAAACAAGGAGGATGGCGGAAACAACTATGGAATTGGAAATGCACAATGAAGATAAAATTATTTAACTGGTTATTAGTAGAAGAAAAATTTCTGTCTTGGAAAAATCTTCAAAAACGTGGTTGGAATGGTCTAGGCATCTGTTGTCTGTGTAAAAACCACGATGAATCCACTAAACATATTTTTTTAACTTGTATTTTTACCAAGACAGTCTCGGCAGAGCTTAAAAAAACTTTGAATTTGGGAATCAGATGGAATGGTGTCTCTGTGGCTGATTCCTTCAAAAAATGGAATGCGCAGAATCAAATATTGAATTCCCTTCTAGCTTTTGTTTGTTGGTACATTTGGGCTGATAGGAACATAGCACTTTTTGAAGGATCGTGCCCCTCAGTACATAGAGTATTCCACCTTTCTCGATGTGCATTGGAATATCTCTGGAAAATGCATAAAGAAAAAAAACCTCAGAATTTGGGCCTTTCTCCTCCAACTGATATACCATTAGCATGGTTCGACGTGGCAACCCAGATCAATGGCAACAAATGTGGTGTCGGGGGTATCATAAAGATAAATGTCTCAAATGAATACAGATGGACATTGAATTGTGGATGCGGTTCCAACATAAGAGTTGAGCTCTTGGGTGCATGGTCTACCTTAGTACTTGTAGAAAGACTATCAGTTTTTGATATTCATATCATGGGCGAGTCAAAGATAGTCATTGACTGGCTAAAGAAGGATGGTGAACTCATAGTTGCAAGTCTTGAAGCATGAAAATAAAGAATCGTAGAAATATGCACACATTTCAGATCCATTACTTTCGAGCACATTTACAGGGAGATGAATCAAGAAGCAAACTATCAATCAAAACATGATTTCTTCAGCATCCGAGGGAAGATTACTTATACTCTATGGGTGGAAGGCCACAAGGGCCCAACACAATACATTTCTCTTTAACCGGCCCAAGAAGGACATAGTTTTTGAGGTTTTTTGTGATTATATCCTTCATATGTATAAAGTTGTAGCTCGGACAGTAATAGACTCTTGAACTTTTTGTAACTTCTAGCTTGAAATATAGGTTTGAAGAGATAGTCTTTTTTTTTTTCGCTTTTTCGAGATGTCTGTCACTCTAGGATTGGATATAGAAACTCTTTTTTTGTTAGTAAAGAAAAGACAACGTAAACAAATTATATTATATTTAATATAATGGAAATTTTCATTTGGAAAAAAAAATATGAATTATATTTCGAAGATGATACTTGAGGTAAATCAGATTTTGTAACCTGCTCATTTAAGAGTTCAATATTTTACTTATGGAAATTTGATGTGGGTGGGGAAACACCCATTAGCACAAACCAATTGAGTTAAACTCAATTGACACCAGGGTTTATACTATTGTATATACACATTGTTATTAAAAAAACAACAAAATTTGAAAGCGATACAGAGAAATTCAATAGAATAGTTTAGCATACAATTCAATGGAATAGCTTAGCATACATGAAACCTTTCCCTTGTGTGTTACTTGAAACCGTATGATCTTCTTGATCTTGAATTTATTGATTGAATTTGATTATTTATGTGTATATATAATAGTGTGTGATTTTTGTTTTTTAATTAATTGAACAATTTTCCTAATATTTTTAATTAATTGAACAATTTTCCTAATATTTTTAATTAATTGAACAATTTCCCTAATATTAAACTATAGAGCACCTTTCACCCCAACAACAAAAATAAAAAAATAATGATAAAAWAATAATTTGTTATAATGATAAAATAATAATTTATTATTTTGTAAAATTAAAAAGTAATTTWAATTTTTCGATATAAARATAAATATGACATCAATGAAATGTACAATTAAATATGTATATAATATTTTACTATTTAAAACTTTTAATTAGTATATTGTTATGTTTTTTTTTTTTTTTTTCCATTTTATRCYGGCTTTTAAATRCAAATTGTAAGAATGTTTCCCCATGTTTCTAATTATATTRATATAAAAAAAGTCATACAATATTTTGTAATTTATAAACTAAATTAAACTAAATTGTAATCCAACTTATTATTAATAAATTTGTTTAGATTTATTAAGCCTTCCTTCCCATATATAATTCTTTCTATATAATTTTTTAAATTTTAAATAATGTAATCTTTTCATTTTTAACTTATATTATTAATTATTATTTTTTATATTATATCTCTATAAAATTATTTTATTTAAACTTTAATAAATGTGTTAAAATAATTTTGAAATTATAACAATTTCATTGAATTAGATAACCTTCTAAATTATTGAGTCATTATGTGATAAATTATAAATGATGCATTCCAGGCCATTTCGAGTTAGACCTTAGTATCATTAGGAGGTTTTATGCACCACATAATGTAATTGGGGCCTTGAACATGATTAGAGAAGGAACATAAGGTGCTAAGGCCCTATTTGAATCTCTGTAGGAGCAATTTTCATGTAGTAGTCCCTTAACAACCACTGAAGACCTCTCTAGGGGATCTTTGGCACCATTAATATGTTTTTCACAGTAAAATAGGTATCGGGGCCTAAACCATGGCCAAGGGAGGAAAATAAAGACCTTAGGCCCAAAATGAAGCTTCTTGAGCTTAAGGGCCATGAATAAAGACTAAAAAAACCACAAAAATCCGTTTTAAGGGATATTTGGCATATCATTTTTAAGGGATATTTAGCCTTAAGGTGGGATATGGGCACTATTGGGATTTTTTTCACAACATGTATGGGAGTCAAGGCATGACCATGGCTAGGTGAATAAAAAAAAGGGCCTTATGCACTAAACAAATATTTCTCATCCTTAGCGGCCATGAACAAGGCCTTCAATTATGAATGTGGGCACCATTAGTATGTTTTTCACAACAAGAATGGATCTTTGGACCCCTACCATGGTCATGGGAGGAAAACAATGGACTTAGGCCCTAAAAAAATATTCTCGAGCTCGATGGCCATGAACGAGGCCTCAAACCACCACATAGGTCCTCTCTCAGGGATCTCAAGCCTCCACTTGGTGAGATATGATACCATTTGCAAGTTTTTATCACCACAGTTGGGTTTCGAGGCCTCTAGGTTGGACCTCAGTGTCATTAGGAGGTTTTACATTCTACATGATCCACTCTAAGCCTTGAACATGGTTAGAGAAGGAATATAAGTTTCTAAAGCATTATTCGAATGATCTGGAATGGATCATTATATAATTTTTCATCTATCTTGGTACTTTCAGGGTGGAAAAATTGGAGGAATTGGCTTGTAGGACCCATTTTAGTGGTAGGTCCTAGTTTGGATATTTGGGGTTTGGAACCTTCCAAAGCCATTTTGAGGAATCAAACGAAATTTTTGGGGGTCAAAACCTTGTGAGCATATGTCAACTACTCAACATTGTTCTACACATAGAGATCTTTCCAACTATACAAAAATAATCTCAATTAGAGTTCATATGCAAAAGTTATCCATATTGCAAGTTGACCTACCTTGTTGATCACCATGGTACCAAGTGGATTCCACATCAACCCCCATTACTCAAGTGTGGGGATATTCACATGTGGAATTTCAAGAATAGTCTAGAAGTTCCAAAACTCTAACACAAATTGAGGGTTGAGGCATGTAAAAACCCTCACCCTAGATGGTTATCAAGCTATGTTAAATATTGGACCACTAGGAAGAGAGGAGGTTCCATTCTTTTAGCATTGTACTTGTTCCATAGTTGAGCAGGGAATCTATGAGTGAGATTTGAGAGCATAACAAAGGAGGAAGAAAATTATGTAGCATCTATTCAAGCCCAAATGTAAAAGGAAACTCCATAGTGAGTGCACCTTTCTTTGTAGTTGCATTTCATAACTAAAGAAAAGAGATCAGAGCATAGGCCTCACCTTCTAACTTGGGTTTCTCCCATTTCAGGTTTCCCATGATACATCATATGTTCCTTTGTGTGGATGGTGTGTTATTTTTCTTGTTCATTCATTTTTGTATTTTAGTTATATCATAAATTTGAGCATTAAGATAGTAACAAGTGAAAATAACAACAAAGTTGCTTATACCTGCTTATCACAAATATTTTAATATAATAGTTGTATTTAATCCAAAGCAAAAAATTGTAGTAATTCTATTATGTGATACAAAAATTTAATTGTTTGTCTAGTCTAATCATTGTATAAAATATAAGAATGACTATTTTTTGCTAATAATATAGCTCATAATTCTTTATAGCTCATATTCCTCACAATGTTTTAATGTATTAACTATATGTAATACAAAGCGAAAATATAAAGTAATTATGAAACATTTGAAATTGGTAATAATGTATTACTTATGCATAACCTAAAGGAAAAAAGAGAGCGGCTACTCCATGCTTGATCCAGATTTTATGCGTAGAACGAAATGAATACAAATTATTAAAATATGCTTAACAAAAAATAACAGAGATACAATAAAACTGGTTTTCTATTCAATAAGGAAATAAGCTGAAACTGTAAAATGCAGCGGAAAACAAGCTAACTGGAATGGTGGCGTCTTATCTCTGAGAAGAGATGTGATGACTGCACTCATTTGCAAGAAGATCGTTACAATGAGGCTCTGAAGGCATTTTACATTAAACAGGAATGTCAAAAACCCTAGACATCCAAAAACCTAACCCTAGGAGATGAAGTGCCAAAAGTCATGTGGGCCCGTTTGGGTAAGTTAGTACATCAACTTCCCGGGGTCGTAACTTTTGCATACGATCTCCATTTTAGGTGCACGATAGCATGTTGGAAAGGTTTAACTAAAAAGAACAATTTTCGACTAGCGTAGGTTAGTGCCTTTGACAATCACCTGGGCCCCAAATCCCCAAAAAACATCGTATAGGACCTCAAAATGGCCCCGGATGTTTAGAACCCGAAAATCTCCCGAAAAACTGCCAAGGTGGAAAACTGTTTTTTGAGCTAATGGAATAGGTGGGTGGACACCGATATCCACATGGATCAATCCTCCCTCCTTAGGAAGCAATGGTCTCCATTGCGTTGAGTTCCCCCATCAGATGAGGAAATTTCTACTGAATTTGGCCCCAGGTGAGCCACTTGCCTTGGTGCAGGAGCTGCCCTGCTTTGACGACTCGATAAAGATGTATCCTTTACTACCGAGTGCCCTTGATCTGTGTGTCAACAATCCGATCATTGGATTCCTATTGCATGTAGTCATGGTTGAGCTCTGTTGGTGTCAACTGCTCTGCTATCTCTGAGGTGTCCAATAATGGTGGAAAATATGGTCAAAGGAGAGCCACGTTGAAGACTCGATGTAGACGAAGGAAGGGGGGAATGTTGAGCTCAAAAACATTGTCATACACAACCTTGGTCATGGTGTATGAACCAGAACGAAGTGGGCAAAGCTTCCAATGGGGCCCTGTAAGGTGTTCTTTTTGCAAATGCAACCAAACTTTGTTGCCCACCTGAAACTTATGTGAACCTGATGTTGATCACAACGTTGTTTGTACTTGGCATTAGACTTCTATAGAATATCCTAAACCTGTTGGTTGATGTTTTGGATCTGCTCAATGAACTGGGTGACTTTGTCAGCTTCTGGTGGAGCAGGGGACGAGTCGACCGAGGTGGTCGCCAGGGGTAGTGCAACATCCATGGGGCCCAATGGTTGGAATCCCAACCCCTCCTGAAAGGGGTTGTGGCTAGTTGAGCTATGCAGGGCTCGATTGTAGCTATGATAGACATAGGGAAGACTCTCATCCCATGTGCGAGGGTGTTTTGAATTGTACATGCGTACGATATGTACGACCATCTGATTGATAACCTCAGTTTGGCGATCTATATGGGGGTGGAAGGCAGTGGATTTGGTGAGCTTGGTATCTAGCAGTGACAAGAGGCTCGACCAGAATGAGCTAAGGAATCGACTGTCACGGTCTGAGATAATGGTTGGTGGGATCCCAAAATGTACCCATACTTGTTCAAATAAGATCTTGGCAGTGGCTTCTGTTGTGATGTTCTTCTTGCAGGCGGTTAGAATCGCCATCTTGGAAAAGCGATCAACAACCAAAAAAACATAGTCATTTCCCCTCTTGGTGGATGGGAGGCCTGACATGTAGTCCATTGATATGGATTCCTACGGCCTGTTAGGAGTAGGAAAAGGGGTGTACAGGTCTTGTTTATTAGTGATCGGTTTGGAAATAACGCAGGCGGTGCAAGACCTGATATACTTGCCGACATCTTGTCGAAGTTTTGGCCAGTAGAAATGTTTTTGCAGCATTGCCACTATCTTTTCAACGCCAAAATGTCCTGCCAACCCATTGTAGTGAGCTTCCAAAATGATCTTTGCACGCTCTCTTGATGGAACATAGAGATGGCCCAGAAGACACAACAACCCGTCCTGAAGATGGAAATTAGTGACCACTGAGTTGGCGCCCAACATTTGGTAGGTGGTGGAGAAGTTAGTGTCTATCTCATAGAGGTGGGGCCATCCGAAGGTCTCATGACCGCAAGAGTCTAGCACCGTGGTGAGTGTCATGACTGGAGGTTGACTGAGGCAGTCAACAACTCGGTTGATACTTTATTTTTTATACTTGATGTTGAGGTGGAACTGCTGTAAGTATGTTGACCACTTCTGATGGCAGTCATTCTGCAATTTGCCTTGAGTCTTCATGAACTATAGTGGATTATGACCAGTGTTGATGATTGTCTCCTTCCCAAAAATGCAATGTCTCCACTGGCGGCAAGATTGCACAATGGAGTGCATTTATTTATCATAAGTAGGGTACTTACAGACAACATATGATAGTGTCTCACTATGATATTCCATGGGGTGGTCATGTTGAGTGAGAATGATGCTCACATCATAGTCTAAAGAATTTGTATCGATCTCAAAGGGATGTTGCAGGTCTGGTAATGAAAGTACCAGGGATGAGCACAAACACTTCTTCAAGTCATCGAAGGCTTGTTGTTGGGACATGCCCCACACAAATTTTTCCTTACCGCCACCCCTGGTTACTTGGCTGAGGGCCCATGCGATATGAGAGAATCCCAGCACGAACCTACGATAGAAATTGGCGAGGCCCAATAAGCTCCGAAGTTCAGTGAGTGTGGTTGGGGCTGGCCAGTCACGAATGACCTAGATCTTGGCTGGATCTACATGCACACCATGCTAATCAATGATGTAGCCTAAGTAGTGGACCTTGTCCATGCCGAAGGAGCATTTTTCCAAGTTTGCATATAGTTTGTGATGCAGGAGGGTGTGCAGAAACTGCTGAATATGCTGCAAGTGTTCTACCCAAGTCTTGTTGTAGATGAGGATGCCATCTAGACACACCATTACAAAAGTATTGGTGAAAGGTCGTAGGATATCGTCCATCATCCTCATAAAAGTTGCTGGAGCATTTTTCAAACCAAAGGGCATGACCGACCATTCAAAAAAACCTTCTTTTGAATTGAAGGTAATCTTCCATACATCTGTCTGTTCTATTGGGAACCAGTGGTAGCCAGAATTTAAATCAATCTTACTGAAGTATTTGGCCCCCATGAGCTGATCAAGGAGGTCGTCGATTTGGGGAATCGGGTACCGGTTTCAGACTGTGATTTTATTTAGGGCTCGATAATCAATGCATAGTTTCCAGGTCCCATATTTCTTCTACACCAGCATGATTGGGCTCCCACAAGGTGATGAGCTGGGATGGATGTGCCCCCTGTGGAGCAGTTCTTGGATCTGCCTCTTGATCTCCTTGTTTTCTAACAGAGAGTGATGATAGACTAGCCCATTGGGTAGTGGTGCGCCTGGGGTCAGATCAATGGGATTCTTGACTTGGAAGTGCAGAGGTACCCTGGTAGGAGAGGAGAAGATATCTGAGTATTCTTCCACGACCTTATACACTTGCTTCTATTGTGTTGAGAGATCGGTCGTAGAGGCCCTAGATGTGGCTATGATCTTTCAATCACTCTAAGAGAAAATCATGAAGAAGACAAATTTTTCGGTCTGAGAGATGACCTTCCTGCATAGCTTGGTAGAGATCAAGGAAATAACACTAGGAGGGACTGCCTCGGGTATTTTGTACAATTTTCTGTTCAAAGTAATAATAACACTACGAGGCCTAGAATCATATACAACATGATGTTTCCATAAATAAGGTTGTCCCAAAAGAACATTACAAACTTCGAGAGGAGCAACATCACACAATACCTCATCTTTGAAGGGATTGATGTCGTACGACAGTTGACACTGTTGGATGACACAGAGTGCACTTCCTTGGCAGAGCCATCCAATGGTGTAGGTTTGTGGGTGCGACGTTCTCGGTAGGGCCAGCTGCTTGATGACCTTGACTGAGATGAGGTTCTTCTGGCTATTGCTATCAATGATGAAGTGCAACGGGGTGCCTTTTACCCAAATCTGTGAATGGAAGAGGCACTCTCCTTCTTCTGGCTTGTCTAGTTCACCAGGTTGGATCTTGGTGGTAGAAACAGTGGCACTGGGTTCCATGTCAATGATCCGTCTTCCCCTTTATGGTTCTGACTCAGAGTCAAAACCCACATCTGATTCAGAGGCTTTCACTTTGGCCACCAATGACTACTTTAAGCAGCAGTCAACAATGTTATGCCAAGGGATCTTATGCAAGTCAAACCACTTCTTGGTATCTTTCTTTGTCTTTCCGGTGTCCTTCTTTGCTTGTGGCTTGGACTGGTTGTCTTGATACTGTCCATATTTTCTCTGTCCTTTGTTTTGTGGGTTGGGGCCGCCATTTCCTGGATTTTGCTGTGAGGGGTTCCCAGGCCCAAATTGTCACGTCTTTTGTTTGAGTTGTTGCTCGATTTTGACATCATATCAATAGGCCGCACCAAAGGGCAAGATGTGCATAAATTCCATTTCGATCTGGATGTATCTATGCAGAGAACCGCGATACTTGAGCACCATATGTCGCTCTAAATATTTGATACCCATCTTGGTGCACAAGGTATGGAAGATATTTGTGAACTTTGGCACTGCTTGGTCTCTTTCTTTCCACAGTGTGGTCCATTTGGTATACAAGTCATCATTTCGACAAGGTAGTATTGTTCCTTAATAACATCTCTGAAGGATTACCAGGTGGTCGTGACTATAAACAATGAGGGTTCCTCTTTTTCCTTTTATTCACAAAAGGGGCGATGCCTTCACTTGAGGAAGATGTGTCGCCTGTTGGTAGCCGCCGAAGGATTTGCGCGAAACTATCCATCATCTCGTTCCTCTTTTGTGTGAGGGATTCCTCAAGCAATATTTTGAAAGGATCTCATGCCCCGTCATCTTTCTTTTCTCCTGCCATGAGAGGTCTCTTGGGCGTGCGGGATCTTTTGTCCTTAAGAGAAACAAGTTCGAGACCCAATTCTTTGTACCCTGACCTTGTTGGGGACATGCATTAAGATGACAAGGAGTAGACCACTTTGATACCACTGATCCAGATTTTATGAGCAAAATGAAATGAATACAAACTATTAAAATATGCTTAACACAAAATAACAAAGATATAGTAAAACTGGTTTTCTATTCAATAAGGAAATAAGATGAAACTGTAAAATGTAGCAGAAAACAATTTTGTTGGAATGGTGGTGGCTTATCTCTGAGAAGAGATGTGACGGTTGTGCTCATTCGCAAGAATTTTGTTACAATGAGGCTCTGAAGGAATTTTACAATAAACAGGAATATCAAAAACCCTAGACATCCAAAAACCTAACCCTAGGAGATGAAGCGCCAAAAGTCATGTGGGCCTCATTTGGGTAAGTTAGTACATCAACTTCCCAGGGTCGTAACTTTTGCATACTATCTCCGTTTTAGGCGCATGATAGCCCGTTGGAAAGGTCTAACTGTGAAGAAAATTTTTTGGCTGGCCCAAGAGTGTGCCTCCAACAGTCACTTGGGCCCCAAATCCCCAAAAAATGTTGTTTAGGGCCTCAAAACGGCCCCAGAAGTTTGGAACCCGAAAAACTATTGAAAAACTGCCAAGGTGTAAAATTGTTTTTCGAGCTAGTGGAATAGATGGGTGGCCACCAATATCCACTTGGACCAATGCCTTTAAAAGTTGAAGCAGAATTAGAAAGAGTTAGGTGTTAATAACTATTGACAATTTGACAATGTCACAAGTGTAAATTGAAGTCTTCAAAACCTTTCTAAAATAAATCAATGAATACAAGTTGTGGCATATTTATGGGTTAGTGGATTAGTAGAGTCAATTGAATGGAAAACTGTATTCGACCATTAGTTTACCATGTTTGACTATAATCAACTAGAATAGTCAACCATAGTAGTTAGAGAGTTAACGGGTTAGTGATTAAGGCACATTAGTTGGTTGGTTAATCAATGGTTAGGGGGGTCATGAGTTAGTGGATCAATGGTTAAAGGGAGTGTTGGTTAGTGGGTCAATGGCGAGGGGGTTCATAGATTAGTGGTTGGGGTTATTTTGGGTTATTGATTTAAGGGGAAATGGGTTAAGTATTAAGGGGTTTAGTATCTTGGGTTGGAGTTAGTGAGTTAGTGGTTAATGCTTAACTTAGATTTATGGGGTTAGTGTGCTAGGGGATTAATGGCTTGGTGGTTAAATAGGATGAATGAATTAGGGAGTTAGTGAATCAATGGTTATCAGGGGTTCATAGATGAATCACAACATAGATAAAAGTTCCTTGCATCAATAATGGAAACAATTATTAAAAAAAGAGAATGCAATTGCAAGGAAATGATGCATAGCTCAAAATCATAATTATTTGCAACCTCAAGTAATTAAAAGTCTATTGTTAAAACATGTTCTTAATATTGCTCTAACTTAATTCCAACTCGTCTCAATTAAACCAAAAAAAAATGAAAATAGACCAACGAGAGAAATAACCCAATTTTATAAGTATACAAATTTATTTAGTACATTAATTAAGTAGATATGCCTTTAATTTGAATAAAAAATATTTAATACATTAATTATGTAGGTATGACCTTAATTTGAATGGATAACACTATATTAGGTATATGGAAAAATGATGATGATAGATTTGGTTCACTGATATTATAAATTACAAATTAAGGGATTTGTTTATGCATGAGAAGAGGAATTTATAAGTAGAAGAATTTATTCAATACATCAATTATATTTTACAACATTATATATTTTACAACATTGACTATGACTTTAATTTGAATTTGGATGGATAACTTTATACATAATTCAAAGGAATAACTTTTCTTATTAACATGATTGGTAAGGAATCATATTAATTAATTTTATAATGATTGGCGAGACACTTATCATGAATTTCAACCCTTTATTCATTAATGCTTGAAGTGATTATTGAAAATATACAACATATTTTTAAATTATTAGCAGAAAGTGTGAAAGTGACCATGGCTCAACATAAAAATAAGATTATATCAAAATAATAATAAGAAATACCATTTTATTGAAATCTCAACCAAATTTTGATGAGAAAATATATCCATCTTAATAACATTAATAAAGTCACAAACCATAAAAAAATAAAATAAACATTTAATATATTAATTCAAGCTTAATTGTTTAAATGTTTGAAAAAATTTGATTGACATTAATAGATAATGAAGGAAAAATTAGAAAAAGACATAACCATATGTTAAAGAAATGATGTATTATAAATGTAACTTTTTAACTCAATTATAATATTGATAATATTATATCAATAATATTATGTTTACATTGTCCACATACATAAGATGAATCATTAAACTAATTCAAGTTTAATTGTTTAAATGTTTGAACAAAATGTGATTTGACATTAATAGATAACGAAGGAAAAATTAGAAAAAGACATAAAGAAATGATGTATTATAAATGTAACTTTTTAACTCAATTATAATATTGATAATATTATATCAACAACATTATGTTTACATTGTCAGATGAATCATTAAATTAAGTATAATGTTAATAATATTATGTATGGAATCATTGAATTACTTTTTAAATAGGGTGGGTATCTATATTAACTTCAATTATTATATATTGATTTTTTCAATTAATTGTAAAGTTATTTATTATTATATATTGATTTTTTCAATTAATTGTAAAGTTATTTATTATTATATATTGATTTTTTCAATTAATTGTAAAGTTATATAGGAAAATAAGTGAAAAGCAATGTTACACTTATTATTATATCTACTAAACTATCAAAGGTTGAAAGATGTGAATACTCATTTGATTCATATGGATATTGGTGGCCACCCATTTTTTCCAACTGGCTCAAAACAACTTTATGACATTTTTGGCAATTTACTATTTTTAGCAGTTTTTGCTTCCAGGGCCATTTTGAGGGCCTAAATGAAGGTTTTTCGGTATCGAGCTCCTCAATAATAGCCTAAGGCATAATTGATCCCCCAAAATGAATCTTCTCGACGATACCTTTCCAATAGGCTATCACACGCCTAAAACATACATTGTATGCAAAAGTTACGACCCTGAGAAGTTGATGTACTAGCTTACCCAAATGGGGCCCACATGACTTTTGGCGCTTCATCTCCTAGGGTTAGGTTTTTGGATGTTTAGGGTTTTTGGAATTCTTTCTTATTGTAAAAAGGCCTTCAGAGCCTCATTGTAACCTTTTTCTTGCGAATGCGCACTGCCGTCACATCTCTTCTCAGAGATAAGCCGCCACCATTCCAGCAAGCTTGTTTCCGCTGCATTTTACAGTTTCAACTTATTTCGTTATTAAATAGAAAACCAGTTTTACTGTATCTCTATTATTTTGTGTTAAGCACCTATTAATAATCTGTATTCATTTCGTTCTACTCATAAAATCCGGATTAGTGGTATCAGAGCAGTCTTCTCCTTGTCGTCTTAATGCATGTCCCCAACGAGGTCAGAGTACAAAGAGTTGGGTCTCGAGCTTGTTTCACTTGAGGACAGAAGCTCTCGCACGCACAAGCGACCTCCCATGGAAGGAGAAAATAAAGATGACGGGACAGGAGATCCTTTCAAACTGTTGATTGAGGAATCCCTCACGCAACAGAGGAACGAGATGATGGATAGTTTCGCGCAAATCCTTCGACGACTACTAATAGGCGACACATCTTCTTCGAACGGAGGCGTCGCCCCCTTCAAGGTACAAATAAACTTTGATATTCCTATATTTGAAGGTTAGATAGACACAGATGCTGTAGACAAGTGGTTGAATCTACTAGAAGGGTATTTTTCTGTTCATAAATTTTTGGATAGAGAAAAGATTACTTTTGTGCTCCTCAAAGCTGTTCCCCATGTCAAAGATTGGTGGGAAACTTTCTGTGAGCAAAAGGAAATAGAGAAAACCTCATTATTTTCAGTCATGACCACCTGGGAATCCTTTAGGGATGCTATTAAGGAACAATACTACCCTGTCGGAAGTTATGACGACCTGTATACCAAATGGACCATACTGCGGCAAGAAAGAGACCAAGCAGTGCCAGATTTCACAAATATCTTCCATACCTTGCGCACCAAGTTGGGTATCAAAGATTCAGAGCGACATCTGGTGCTCAAGTATCACGGTGCTCTGCATAGATACATCCATACCGAAATGGAATTTCTGGACATCTCATCCTTGGGCGCGGCCTACCGATATGCCGTCAAAATCGAGCAGAAGCTCAAAGAAAAGACACGGCAATTTGGGCCTGGGAACCCCTCACAACAAAAGCCAGGAAAGGGTGGCCCCAACCCACCAAACAAAGGACAAAGCAAAGATGGGCAGTATCAAGACAACCAATACAAGCCGCAAGCAAAGAAGGACATCAGGAAGACAAAGAAAGATACCGGGAAGTGGTGCGACTTCCATAAGAGCCCTTGGCATAACACTGCCGACTACCACTCAAAGCAGTCGCTGGTGGCCGAAGTGAAAGCCTCTGAATCAGATGCAGATTCTGACTTCGAGATAGAACCAGAAAGGGGAAGACGGATCATTGACGTGGAACCCAGTGCCACCGTTGCTACCACCAAGCTCCAACCTGGTGAACCAGACGAGCCAGAAGAAGGAGAGCGCCTCTTCCATTCACAAATGTGAGTAAAAGGCACCCTGCCGCACTTCATCATTGATAGCGGTAGCTATAAGAACCTCATCTCAGTAGAGGTCGTCAAGCGGCTGGCCCTATCAACAATGCCACACCCACAACCCTACACCATTGGATGGCTCCGCCAAGGAAGCGATCTCCGTGTCAGCCAACAGTGCTGACTGTCGTATGGAATCACGTCCTTCAAAGATGAGGTATTGTGTGATGTTGCTCCTCTCGAAGTTTGTGATGTTCTTTTGGGCCAACCTTATTTATGGAAACGTCATGCTGTATATGAGTATAGGCCTCATAGTGTTATTATTACTTTGAACATGAAATTGTACAGGATACCTAAGGCAGTCCCACCTAGTGTTATTTCCTTGATCTCTGCTAAGCAATGCAAGAAGGTCATCTCGCAGACAGGGAAGTTTGTCTTCTTCGTGATTCGCTCTCAGAACAAGCGAAAGATCGCAGCCACATCCAAGGTATCTACGACCGATCTCTCCACACAGCAGAAGCAAGTAGATAAGGTCATGGAAGAATACTCAGATATCTTCTCCTCACCTATAGGGGTACCTTTGCACTGCCAGGTCAAGCACCCCATCGATATGACCCCCAGCACACCGCTTCCCAATGGGCCAGTCTATCGTCGCTCTTTGTTAGAGAATGAGGAGATCAAGCAACAAATCCAAGAACTGCTCCACAAGGGGCACATCCACCCAAACTCATCACCTTGCGGGAGCCCAATCGTGTTGGTACAGAAGAAAGATGGAACCTGGCGACTCTCTATTGATTACTGGGCTCTGAATAAAATCACTGTCAGAAACCGGTACTAGATTCCCTGAATCGATGACCTCCTTGATCAACTCATAGGGGCCAAATACTTTAGTAAGATTGATCTGAAGTCTGGCTACCACTAGGTCCCGATAGAACAGACATATGTATGCAAGACCGCCTTCAAGTCAAAGGAAGGACTTTTTGAATGGTTGGTCATGCCCTTTGGTTTGACAAATGCTCCAGCCACTTTCATGAGGATGATGGACGATATCCTGCGACCATTCACCAAAACTTTTTTAGTGTTGTATCTTGATGACATTCTAATTTATAGCAAGCCTTGGGATGAACACTTGCAACACATTCAACAGGTTCTGCACACCCTATGACAGCACAAGCTATACGCCAACCTGGAAAAATGCTCCTTCGGCATGGACAGGGTCCATTACCTGGGCTACATCATTGATCAACATGGAGTACATGTGGATTCAACCAAGATCCAAGTCATCCATGACTGGCCAGCCCCAACAACACTCACTGAGCTTCAGAGCTTCTTGGGACTTGCTAATTTCTACCACAGGTTCATGTTGGGTTTCTCCCATATTGCATGGGCCCTCAGCCAAATAAACAGGGGTGGTGGTAAGGCAAAATTTGTGTGGGGCTGGTCCCAACAACAAGCGTTCGATGATTTGAAGCAGCGCTTGTGCTCATCCCCAATACTTTCACTACCAGGACTACAACATCCCTTTGAGATCGAGACAGATGCTTCAGACTATGCTGTGGGCGCCGTTCTCACTCAACACGGCCACCCCGTGGCCTATCATAGTGAGACACTGTTCGATACTTTCCGTAAGTACCCTACTTACGACAAAGAAATGTACTCCATTGTGAAAGCATGCCGTCAGTGGAGACATTACATTCTTGGGAAGGAGACAGTCATCCACACTGATCATAAGCCACTGCAGTTCATGCAGACACAGGGAAAACTGCAGAATGACCGCCATCAAAATTGGTCCACATATTTGCAACAATTCCACCTCAACATCAAGTATAAAACAAGAAGCACCAATTGCGTCGCTGATTGCCTCAGCAGACCGCTAGTCGTAGCACTCACCACGATGCTAGACTCTTGCGGCCATGAGACATCTAGATGGCCCCAACTCTATGAGACAGACCCTGACTTCGCCACCACCTACCAAATGTTGGGTGCAAATGCAGTTGTCGATAATTTCCATCTTCAGGATGGCTTGTTATGTCGTCTGGGCCATATCTGTGTTCCATCAAGTGAGCGAGCGAAGCTGATCTGGGAAGCCCACTATAGTCGGGCGACATGACACTTCGGCGTCGAAAAGACAGTGGCGATGCTACACAAACATTTCTACTGGCCGAAACTTCGATAGGAAGTCGGCAAGTATATCAGGTCCTGCACTGCCTGCGCTATTGCCAAGCCAACCACTAAGAAACAGGGCCTGTACACCCCTCTTCCTACTCTTGACAGGCCATGGGAATCCATCTCAATGGATTACATGTCGGGCCTCCCATCCACCAAGTGGGGAAATGATTGTGTTTTTGGGGTTATTGATCGTTTTTCTAAGATGGCGATTCTGGTTGCCTGCAAGAAGAGCATCACAACAGAGGCCACTTCCAAGCTCTTCTTTGAATGAGTTTGGGTACATTTTGGAATCCCACAAACCATTGTATCAGATCAGGATAGTCAATTTCTCAGCACATTCTGGTTGAGCCTCTGGTCACTGCTGGACACCAAGCTTACTAAATCCATGACCTTCCACCCCCAGACAGATGGCCAAACCGAGGTTGTAAATAAAATGATTGTGCATATCATTCACATGTATAATTCAAAGAACCCTCACACATGGGATGAGAGCCTTCCCTATGTCCAACATAGCTACAACCGAGCCTTGCATAGCTCAACCGGCCACAACGCCTTTCAAGTGGGGTTGGGATTCCAACAAGTGGGTCCCATAGATGTTGCACTTCCCCTTGCGGTCACTTCGACTGACTCATCTCCTGCTCCAACTGAAGTTGACAAAGCCACCCGATTCATTGAGTGGATCCAACACATCCGCCAACAGGTTCAGGATATCCTACAGAAGTCCAATGACAAGTACAAACAACACCATGATCAACATCGGGTGCCTCATAAGTTTCAGGTGGGCGACAAAGTTTGGTTGCACTTGCAGAAAGAACACCTTACAGGACCCCATCGGAAGCTTCACCCACTCCGTTATGGACCATACACTATCACCAAGACTGTGGGGGATAATGCTTTTGAGCTCAACATTCCTCCTTTCCTTGGCCTGCACCCAGTGTTCAACGTGGATCTCCTTCGCCCCTATTTCCCACCATTATTGGACACCTCAGAAGTAGCAAAACAACTGACACCAACAGAGCTCAACCCCGACTGCATACAACATGCATCCAATGATCAGATTGTGGACAGATAGATCAAGGGCATTCGACAACAAAGGATCC
>ML791667.1:800873-814509 GCA_009831015.1 Picea engelmannii
CAATTTCTCTGGTGGACGTAGCCCACACTGGGTGAACCACGTAAATCCGTGTCTCTCTTGTATTGTGTATATTCTATGTTTTGTTTCCACATTTGTTTTATTTTATTGCTCCACGGTCCTGTTTTTCTAACATGCCTTCCATCCACAGACTGGTGGATAAGCAGAGGTAGCCAACATGATGATTGTTCATATCCTGAGGATGTATAATTCCAAACATCCATGCACATGGGATGATCACATTCCTTATGTTCAAAATAGCTACAATAGATCCCCCCCATATATTTTTTTGACCATAGACCCTTTTAGGTGTGCTTGGGGTCCAACCATTGGCCCCCATGGACGTAGCTCTTCCCATTACAGCTACACAGAAAGAGTCATCCCATGCTTAGATAGAGGATGATCTAGCAACCAAATTTGTTGAACGAATCCATCACATCCAATAACAAGTTTAGGATATTTTGCAGAGATCCAATGCTAAGTACAAGAAACACCATGATCAACATCGGGTACCACACAAGTTTAAGGTGGGAGATAAGGTATGGTCTCATTTGCAAAAAACATTCATCATAGGACCCCATTGGAATCTATTCCCACTCTGATATAGGCCCTACACCATCACTAAGGTTGTGAGTGAGAATAATTTTGAATTAATTATTCCCCGTTTCCTTGACTTGCACTCCGTATTTGATGTGGAATTGCTTTGACCATATTTTCCACCTCTCTTCGACACTTCGAACGTGGTCGAGCACTTGGCCACTACATAAATCAATATTGACTGCATTGATCAAGATACAATGTGATGCAGGAGCATCGTAAGCAACCAGCCAAGCGAACATGAAGGCAGAATACAGCTGGAGGAGCGCAACACACGTTTGGCACATTTTGAAATATTTTTGAAAGATTAAGAAGCAGATATTAATGTAGTAGCTAGAAGCATACTTGCATTTATATCTGGCTGTTGAAAACAGATCGTGAGCGATTTGCTCTCATTTGACAATGTAAAAGGCATTTAAGCCCAGTTAATTAAAGTAGGTAGGTTTGAATTATAGATTAGATAGTTTAGAAGAGTAGGAGGGAAAACGGATATAGACACCCTCGTCTTTGTATTATGATATTCATTAGAACAAAAGCATAGAGCTATAACAGAGAGTTGTGGAAAAAGAGCCATGTATAGGAGCTTGAAATAATATAAGAAGCTTTGAATTAGATTTCATGGTGTTATGATGTTTTCTGTTTATACATGGTGAATGGTATGCTTATTGTTGGTTTATTCTCTCTGTTATGCATTTGTTATGAGATTATGCTGTGTATGTATGATTTCATGTTGAATGTTTGAAGTCTGAGAGAGAGAGAGAATGAGTTTCAATTATTTCTCTTCCTGAATGAGAGAAGTTCCTACAAGGAGTGCAGTGAAACGTTCGTAAGGTGTGCGTTGACAAGGGTTCCAAGTTTTATCTCAGAAATCTTAGAAGAGATACTGTTGTTCTCATTTCAGCAGAAGTGCAGGTGAAGCACAGAAGTTGTGCAAGGTGTGCACAGGCTAGTCAAGACCTTAAACTTATCAACTAAGGTTGAAAGGTAAAAGACTGCTATTGCAGAAGGTGCACAGAGTTGAAGGATCAAATACTGAGGGGTATTTGGGAGATTTCTGCAAGGAGTGTGTGCATGAGTCCTTTTGAGGCTCAAGGTTACAAGTGAAAGCTCAAGAGGGTCAACACCTTTGAAAGTGCTCAATGGGAGACAGAGATTGAAAACGTCTCACAAAAGTTAAACTCTAGTGGAAGAATGCCGAGTTGTTTGACAGGGGTCATTGAACATTAAATCGAGCGGTCAGAATTATTTTTGGAGAACTCACGAAGTCGCGAGGACCATAGGATTCAGTGAAGCTGCAAGGAGGTTAAGCATTGGATGAATCCACCCTTTGGGAGGTAAGACTCAACGTGGACCATTGATCGTGATAGTGGAGCATCAGATCATTTCAGGGATTCATAGTTTGTAAGTCCGGAGTGTAAGCCAAGATCCTTGGTCACTCTAACTCCCAAATCACGAAAAGAATTGTTAAGTGAAGAGTTTCAGGATTTCGGTAATTTGGGATTCGGAATACCGGGAATCCTGAGGACAAGGAGCCAGGGACCTTTGCATTGAAAACACTGAAGTTGCAAAAACCCGAAATATCCTTGAAGTGGAATTTCAGCATTTTGGGGATCGAAGTTTCAACATTCCCGTTGACAAGGATTCGGGGCACTTCACATAAGAAACCCCGGAGTTGCAAAACGCAAAATATCATTAAGCGACGTTTCAACATTTTGGTGTTTTGGGGTTCGTGAACCCGAGAAGACAATGGTTTGGGATCGAGAGTTTCGAACTCCCGGTACCCAGAAGCCTGAAATAATGTGGGCGCTGATTTCATAGAAGGCACCATTTCAGAATTTGGGGTTTCGAAGTGGTAAGGGAACGACAGTTGAAGGTTGGTTCAAGTCCCGAAAAGGTGCATATAGGTGAATTTTCAGAGAAATCCCCGAAAAGGCATTTCAGTATTTCAGATACCGAAAGAACGTGAAGATAAAGAATTGTTGCATGGGATTTGTGAATTTTTGAAGCGCGAATTCCCGAACGCATAGGAGGAGTATTGCCGGGCCACAAGACAAAGTCGGATTTCAGCATACTGGGAATCGAGATTTCGGGAATCCCGAAGACAAGGAACTGGGGCGTTTCGACATTGGAAATCCCGAAGTTTCAAAAGAGGCGTGTGGTCAGGGAAAAGAAAAGAGGAACTTCGCCATTTCGCATTTCGACATTTTCCAGGTGTAGTGGAATTACATCGGAACTCACCAATTCCGGAAACCTGAAGTCCTTTGTGGTTTGAACAAAAGGGGTTGATTAACCCTCAGAGTGGTTTGTAGTGAAGATCCTGAGCGGACCTCGGCTTGAGGGCAGGAGGTCTGCGTCACAATGAATTGGACCATGGAAACCAATATGAATGGAACTTGCCAGCATAACATACAACTCTATTGGGCCGTCAAAGCAAATAAACTTATTCACTAGGGAAAGTGGCTCACTAGAAGTCAAATTCAACAGAATTTTCACCATTTGATGGAGGAACTTAATGCAGTGGGGACCATTTCCTCCTAAGGGGGAGGATTTATCAAAGTGGATACTGGTGTCCACCCACATATTCCACTAATTTATAATGGTTCCACATCTTGGAAAATTTTCTACAATTATTTGGGTCCTAAACTTTCAGGACCATTTTGAGGCCATAAATGACATTTTTTTGACATGGCAGCGCTCAATAGATGCCAGAGGCATGTATTGGGTTGTTTGGAACATGTACTTATCAATTAGACCTTTCCAATGGGATAGTGAGCACCCAAAATGGAGATTGTATGAAAAATTAATGCCCCCGATAATTTGATGTATCAACTAACTACCTCAGAGTGCACAAACCTTTTGGCATTTCATCTTCTAGGGTTATGTTTTTGGATGTTTAGGGTTTTTTCATTGATTTTTTTATGTTAAAATATATTTTCGGCCTCTTTGTAATCAACTTCTTGTGAATGAGCATATCCAACACATCTCTCTCTTCAGAGGTATTTCTATTCATAGATAAGCTACCACCATTCTAGCTAGCTTGTGTGCTTTGCATTTTACTATCTTTTGTATTCCAGAAAATAATTAATAGAATCTGAGTTTTACTATATTATTGTGTTCCTTGCAATATCTCGGTGTATTTTCTTATTATATCTATGATATATCTCTTCCTTCATGTCGTTCTCAATATAATCTTGATCAAATTGTCTAGTTGAAGGACTGGAATATTGTACAAGAGAACCAATTTCGGAGACAACATCACAGGGATCATCCTATAGAAATCTAGAGGAGGCATTCAGTAACTTAATTCCAGAATACTTCTCATCAAACCATATATTTCGTTTGATAATGATTTGTCATTTGACAGGATCAAATAGACGATAGGCTTTTGACTCTTCAAAATAGTCGATCATGATGCAAGCATGACTCTTTGTATCCAACTTCTTTATGAAATCATTGGAAATGTGAGCCCATGCAACACATCCAAACACATGGAGGTGGTAAAATGAAGTCTTACTTCCACACCATCATTTGATTGCATTCATGGAAGGAACAACTCAAGTCGATATGCGATTGAGCAGATAGTTTACACAATATACCTCTTCATCCCAAAAGTGAGGAGGCAAGTCTTTGGTCTACAAAATACACCTATCCATTTCAACTAAAGTCTGATTCTTTAATTCTGCAACACCATTCTATTGAGGTGTGTGAGGAACTGATTGCTACTAGCCAATACTAGATTGAACTAGGTATTCTTCAAAAGGTCTATTTATATACTCACCACTATTGTTTTATCTTAGTCACTTGATGGGTCAACCACATTGTTTTTCAGTAAAGGCCCAAAACTCCTTGAATTTTTCAAAGACAAGGTTCTTATTCTTTAGAAAATAGACCCACGTAAAACAAGAGATATCATCAATGAATGTTAAAAGATAACTTGCACCTACCAATGAAAGTAGATTGATGCAACAAACATCACTGTGAACCATCTTCAAGAGGTTTTGTTCTTGCCACAGTTTTTCGGAGTCAAATGGTGCTTGATGATGCTTTCTGAGAACACAAACTTTATAGACTCCTTTAGAGTGAAACACTTTAGGTAAACCAACACCCATGTTCTAAGTTTCCATCGACTGAAGACTTAAAAAATTTAGGTGTCAGAGTCGTTCATGCCAAATTTGACTTCTCTCATCATTAGTGTGAGCAACACGAGCATTCAGTTCACTATCAGTTCAATTCATGTCACACAATTTATATAAATTTTCCACCAGGTCAATAATCCCTCCAACAACAATCGAATTACCTCTCTTCATATCACGAACATATAATCGTTCTAGCCAGAATTCAACAATCTTACGTGTCTATGTTAACTAAGTAACAAACAACATATTGGCACTGAGGTTTGGAACATGATAGACGTTGAAGATTTTCCCATGTCGACAGGAAACATCACCTTGACCAACAACATGTAGATAAAATCATCAACAACGTAGATTTTCCTCTCCTTAGCTTCATCGAATGATGTGACAACAAGGCTTGAGAAGCTTCAACTTGGAAGGTGAAATAATCAATAGGTCGATGAACAACTGGCACATATCCTTCAAGGCGTTTAACATTCTCTTCTAAATTGCCTCTCTTCTTATAACAAACTTTCTCCACATGTCCATTCTTTCTATAGTACTACATGTCTTCCTCTTTGGACTGCATCAGGGTGCATCTGTTTGTCCCTTAGGTTTTTGGTCATGGCATCCAAGTTTCTGTGTAGAGGTATCAAATTGTACTCTATCCCTGTGATCCAACTTGATTTTTCCCTTAAGCAAGTAGGCTTGATGTTTACCACCAAGGTTGTCTTCTTCAAGCAATCTATGTTGATTAGTAATCAAAAGGCCACCTAAGTGTGTGCCGATTGCGCATCAAGGGAAGGGTGCACACATTCCATAGTGTTGTTCACACTTGAGTAAGTGTGTGAGGATTACCTTGAAGTTCACATTGGACCGAGTTTATATGTGTGTGTGTGTATTTGAGGCCATAGAGCCTATGTGGTTATTGGACTGGTGAGCCGAGATGCAAAAAGGCCAATGCACCTATCCTTGTAAAATGTAATCACATTCAAATTATTAATAAAATCACATTGTTGTGCACAGAACAATCAGATGAAAAGAAATGGGGGCATAAACTCCACCGAAAAGGGAAAAGGGGGGGTTAAGTCCAAGGGAATATTTTATTAATATTTCTAAAAAGCATAATTTATGGATATTTATTTATTCTAAGTTCCTGAGGGATGGGAACAAGTCACCAAGTGGCTAAATCTAATTTTGAAGGTGAGAAGTGTCTAGTTATGACCATGCAAATATATGGTTGAACCTTAGTGTATTTTGGGGGATACCACTCATTTTTTCTTCATCATTCGGACCATCTAAACTGGGGACTGCCATTACCTTACCTAGAAAATCTTGGAAAGGAGTTTCCATTTAGTAACCAAAGACTTTGTTGTCGAAGAGGTGGGTTGTCAGGATCGTGAGCATTCTCTCCGAGTGAGAGATTTGTTGTCGAAAAGACGAGGGTTTTCAGGCCCGTGAGCATTCTATCCAAGTTAGATATTTTTTTTCGAAGAGGTGGATTGTTAGGCTCGTGAGAATTCTCTTCAGGTGGAGAGAATTGTTGTTGAAGAGGCGGGTTGTCAGGCCCGTGAACATTCTCTCTAAATGAGATATTTGCTAGGAATTGTTCCCTGGTGAGGTTGGAATTAGTTATAGGGATCTGTGTCTTCTTGTCTGGCTTGTTATTGAAGCCCTAGAAGGGAAGTGGGGTATCTGAGGGACTATCGAGTAGAGAAAGGGAACACTTCCTGGGGTGGGACATGCATGTGGAGAATGGGAGACTGTAGGATAATTGCAACAGTTGAGCACCTTGGACTGAGAAATTATGTTGATTATCATACATTAGCTTGACATTAGGAATCCTTTTTCCCTGGTGCAATTTAAGCCCTAGATCGAGGGTGACATGTTGTTGAAATTTTATGATAAACAAAGTCTATGACTGGGAGGAACGTTTGAGTTCTGCACGTAGTTGGTGACTCTTTATAAAAAGATATGTGTCCTTTATGTGATTGTCTAATTTACCGTGTGCTTAATTATATATGTCTAGTATGGGTTTATTTCATGTATGATATTGCATATAATTAATTGTTGTTATTATGTATGATGTTGTTTGTACATGTAAGCATGATGTTGTATTCAATAATTATTATCACACATGCAGAGTATGATAGTTATTAAGTATTTCTGTTATTTAATTTTTTAATAATGGTCATGAGTTTTCGAGGAAAGGCTAGAATCGCCATTCGTGCAGAGAAATAATCTGTGTGTGCAAGATGTTAGGTTTGTTGTGTGCACGGGAAAGCAATATGCGTGCATAAAGAGAACTAAATTTATGTGTTGCACTAGAGTGGTTGCACACATAGTAGTAATCATGTGTTCAGAGTGGTTACACGTGCATTAACACTTGTGTGCTCTAAATGATTATGCATATAGTTGTATTATGTGTTAGCTCTGTTGTTATAACTGGTGTCTAAAGAGGAAACTCTATAGGGTGTGATCCATCTTGGGATCGTGCGCAATACTTAACATGTTTCTACGCAAATCATTGTTATAGTGTAGAATCTGGGCACTAGATTTTTTTGGAGTGACATTGCTCAACAGTAACCTGGGGATGTTACAAATCAGTATCATAACATTTTGTTAGTGCTGGTAATTTTGGAACATTACATAATGGTATCAAAGCTGTATTTATGAAGTTTGCAGTAGTGGAGATGTTACAATGGGGTAATGGGACCCATATAGGATGTTGGGTACATTACATATTGGTATCAGAGCTCCAATTTCAACAATGATCCTGCATGGGATGAGTATTTACTTAAGGAAAAATTAGGAGTGGTAAGTGGTCAAATTTGGAATTACAGTGGGACCATGGTGCACATAAAATAAGAATGTGCAAGTGCACGCACTAAATTTTGACATTGTGAGGTGCGGCCTTGGAAATGCATAGAAAATAATGGTGCACGAGTGTGCACACTAAAAATTTGGGGCTACGCTGAGAAAAACTAGTGATGCATGTGTAATACTGATACGCAGTGTGTATGTTAAATATTGACATCATGCATTGTTACGTGTTGAATACCAGTGCATGCATGGGCTTTAGAAAGAAGAAATAAAGAGTAAAAGGGTATTTGGGTGAATTACAAATGACCATAATTTACTGCAAAAGACTCAAAATTGTGCAAGGGAGCAATCAATTGGAAATTTTTTGATAGAGGAGTCCAATTATTCACCAAGAAATTTTGAATTGGGGTGTTAAATACATTCAAGAAAACAAAAGAAAATATTCTGAAAAAATTGTGCAGAGTTTTCATGAAGTTTTTGCATGCATTCGTTTAAGAAATATTATTTCTTACACATTTTGCAGAATTAATAGTGATTAGATCAGGATAGAATCAAAGCATAGAGTCAAAATCATGGAAGATGCACAAAGAACTTACAACCATGATGAATAATTCAAGGATTTGTATATGGGTATGGGTATTGATAGTACAAAATCCAATGAACATAAAGAAGGCAAGGAGGAGCGCATAAACTTGGTAGAAACCATAAAGGGACTACAAAAAGATGTCCAAATCTATAAAGTTGATAATGAGAGGCTTATGAAATTCAAAGAGAAGCAAGATGACTTCAATATCAAGTTGATGCAAAACTTGGACATAATAGAAAAGTAAATGGATAAGGAGACAAAACCAAGCAAGTCAAGAAGTCACATGTCTCATAATGAGAGAAGAAAAACAAGAAGTGTTGACATGCATCACTATCACTCACCAAAGCATTCATTTAGGAAAGCGCACAATAGGCCAATTCCATCTCCTGTCAGAAAGAACAAGAGAAGGATTTGAGTGGATGTGTGATCTTGTTGGATATCGGGTGCCACCCACCTTTTCCAGCTGGCTCAAAACAACTTTCTGGCAATTTTGGTAATTTACTATTTTTAGCAGTTTTTTGGGTCCTGAACTGGCCCTAAACGTCATTTTTTTGGGTATGTTTCAGTTGAAAATTTTCATCATGAAAATTTTGTCAATAGTTGTATTCCTTAGATAGATATTTCCAATGGGCTATTGTACACCTAAAATGGAGATCGTATGGAAAAGTTATGACCTCGAGAGGTTGATGTACTGACTTACCCAAACAGGGCCCACATGACTTTTGGCGCTTCATCTCCTAGGGTTAGGTTTTTGGATGTCTAGGGTTTTTGAAACTACTGTTTATTGTAAAAATACCTTCAGAGCCTCATTGTAATAATCTTCTTGCGAATGAGTGCAACTGTCACATCTCTTCTCAGAGATAATCCACCACCATTCCAACAAGCTTGTTTTTCATTGCATTTTACAGTTTCAACTTATTTCCTTATTGAATAGAAAACCAGTTTTACTGTATATCTGTTATTCTGTGTTAAGCATATGTTAATAATATGTAGTCATTTTTTTCTACTCATAAAATATGGATTAGTGTTATCATAGTGGTCTGCTCCTTTCCGTCTTAATGCATGTCCCCAATGAGGTCAGAGTACAAAGAATTGGGTCTTGAGCTTGTTTATCTTGAGGACCAAAGCTCTCGCACACCCAAGAGACCTCTCCTGGTAGGAGAAAAGAAAGATGATGGGACAAGAAATCCTTTCAAAATGTTTCTTGAGGAATCCCTCATGAAATAGAGGAACGAGATGATGGATGGTTTCACGCAAATCCTTTGAGGACTACCAACAGGCGACACATCTTCTTCGAGCGGAGGCGCCACCCCCTTCAAGGTACAAATAAACTTCGATATTCCTGTATTTGAAGGTCAGATAGACGCAGATGGTGTAGACAAGTGGTTGAATCTACTAGAAGGGTATTTTTTTCCCATAACTTTTCGAATAGAGAAAAGATTACTTTTGCACTCCTCAAAATCGATCCCCATGTCAAAGATTGGTGGGAAACTTTCTGTGAGAAAAAGGAAATAGAGGAACCCTCATTATTTACAGTCACGACCACCTGGGAATCCTTCAGGGATGCTATTAAGGAACAATACTACCCTATTGGAAGTTATGACAAATTGTATACTAAATGGACCACACTACAATAAGAAAGAGACCAAGCAGTGCCAGAGTTCACAAATATCTTCCATACCTTGCGCACCAAGCTGGGTATAAAATATTCAGAGCGACATCTGGTGCTCAAGTATCGTGGTGCTCTGCATAGATACATCTAGACAGAAATGGAATTTCTGTACATCTCATCCTTGGGCACAGCCTACTGATATGCCGTCAAAATCGAGCAGAAGCTCAAACAAAAGACGCAAAAATTTGGGCTCGGGAACCCCTCATTGCAAAAGCTAGGAAAGGGTGGCCCCAACCCATAGAAAAAATGACAAAGAAAATATGGAAAGTATCAGGACAACTAGTCCAATATGCAAGAAAATAAGGACACCAGAAAGACAAAGAAAGATACTGGGAAGTGGTGCAACTTCCATAAGATCCCTTTGCATAACACTACCGACTGCCGGTCAAAGCAGTCATTGGTGGCCTAAGTGAAAGCCTCTAAATCAGATGCATGTTTTGACTCTGAGTTAGAACTAGAAAGGGGAAGATGGATCATTGACGCAGAACTAGTGCCACCATTGCTACCACCAAGCTCCAGCCTGATGAACCAGACAAGCCAAAAGAAGGAGAGTGCCTCTTCCATTCACACATGTGGGTAAAAGGCACCCCACTGCACTTCATCATTGATAGAGGTAGCCAAAAGAACCTCATCTCAGTAGAGGTTTTCAATAGGATGGCCTTTTCGACAAAGTTGCACCCACAACCCTACACCATTTCGTGGCTTTGCCAAGGAAGTGATCTCTACGTCAGCCAACAGTTTCAACTATCGTACAACATCAAGCCCTTCAAAGACGAGGTATTGTGTGATGTTTCTCCTCTTGATGTTTGTGATGTTATTTTGGGCCAACCTTATTTATGGAAACATCATGATGTATATGAGTCTAGGCCTCGTAGTGTTATTATTACTTTGAACAAGAAATTGTATAGGATACCCGAGGCAGTCCCACCTAGTGTTATTTCCTTGATCTCTGCCAAGAAATGCAGGAAGATCATCTCTCAGACAGGGAAGTTTGTATTCTTCGTGATTCACTCTTGGAATGAGAGAAACATCACAACGACATCTAGGGTCTCTGCGACCAACCTCCCCACACAACAAAAGAAAGTATATAAGATCGTCGAAGAATACTTAGATATCTTCTCCTCACCTACCGGGGTACCTTTTCACTTTCAGGTTAATCACCCCATCGATCTGACCCCCGACGCATCGTTTCCCAATGGGCCAATCCATCTTTGCTCTATGTTAAAGAATGAGGAGATCAAGTGATAGATCCAAGAACTTCTCCACAAGGAGCACATCCATCCTAGATCATCACCTTGCAAGAGACCAATCGTGATGGTACAGAATAAAGATGGAACATGGCGACTCTGCATTGATTACCGGGCCCTGAATAAAATCACAGTCAGAAACTGATACCCAATTCCCTGAATCGAAGACCTCCTTGATCAACTCATGGGGGCCAAATACTTCAGTAAGATTGATCTGAAGTCTGTCTACCACCAGGTCTCGATAGAACAGATAGATGTATGGAAGACCGCCTTCAAGTCAAAGGAAGGCATTTTTGAATGGTTGGTCATGCCCTTTGGTTTGACAAACATTCCAACCACTTTCATGAGGATTATGGAAGATATCCTATGGCCATTCACCAATACGATTGTAGTGGTGTATCTAGATGACATTCTCATTTACAACAAGTCTTGGGCAGAACACTTGCAGCATATTCAACAGGTTCTGCACACCCTACGACAGCACAAGCTATACGCCAACTTGGAAAAATGCTCCTTCAAAATGGACAGGGTCCATTACCTGGGATACATTATTGATCAACATGGCATACATGTGGATCTAGCCAAGATCCAAGTCATCCATGACTGGCCAGCCACAACCACACTCACTGAGCTTCGAAGCTTCTTGGGCCTTGCCAATTTCTACTGCAGATTCATGTTGGGATTCTCCCATATTGTATGAGCCCTCAACCAAATAACCAAGGGTGGTGGTAAGGAAAAATTTTCATGGGGCTGGTCCCAACAACAAGCATTGGAGGATTTGAAGCAATTCTTGTGCTCAACCTAGTAATTTCACTACCATACCTGCAACAACCCTTTGAGATCAAGACAACTTCTTCAGACTATGATGTGGGCATCGTTCTCACTCAGCACGACCAACCCGTGGCCTATCCTAGTTTGACACTATCAGACATTCTCCGTAAGTACCCTACTTACGACAAAGAAATGTACTCCATTGTGCAATCCTACCGCCAGTGGAGACATTACATTCTTGGGAAGGAGACAATCATCCACACTGATCATAAGCCACTACAGTTCATGTAGACACAAGGAAAATTATAGAATGAACACCATCAAAAGTGGTCCACAAACTTACAACAATTCCACCTCAACATCAAGTATAAAATAAGAAGCACCAACCACATCATTGATTGCCTTAGTAGCCCTCCATTCACGACACTCACCACAGTGCTAGACTCTTATGGCCATGAGACCTCTAGATGGCCCCAACTCTATGAGACAGACCCAGACTTTGCCACCACCTACCAAATGTTGGGTGGAAATGTAGTTGTCGATAATTTCCATCTTCAATATAGGTTGTTGTGTCATCTAGCCCATATCTATGTTCTATCAAGTGAGTGAGTGAATATGATCTGGGAAGCCCACTACATTCGGGTGGCAGGACACTTCGATGTTGAAAATATAGTGGCAATTCTACAGAAACATTTCTACTGGTCGAAACTTCGACAGGAGGTCATCAAATATATCATGTCTTGCACTGCCTGCATTATTTCTAAACCGACCACTAAGAAACATGGCATGTACACCCCTCTTCCTACTCCCGATAGGCCATGGGAATCCATATCAATGGACTACATGTTGGACCTCCCGTCCACCAAGTGGGGAAATGACTGTGATTTTGTGGTTGTTGATCGCTTTTCTAATATGGTGATTCTGGTTTCCTGCAAGAAGAGCATCATAGTAGAAGCCACTGCCAAGCTCTTCTTTGAACGAGTTTGGGTACATTTTGGAATCCCACAAACCATTGTCTCATATCGGGACAGTCGATTTCTCAGCACATTCTGATCGAGCCTCTGGTCATTGCTGGATACTGAGCTCACCAAATCCATGACCTTCCACCCCCAGACAAATGGCCAAGCCGAGGTAGTAAATCGAGTGATCGTGCATATCCTGCACATGTATAATTCCAAGCACCCTCGCACATGGGATGAGAGTATTCCCTATGTCCAGCATAGTTACAACCGAGACCTGCATAGCTCAACTGGCCACAACCCCTTTCAGGTGGGGTTGGAATTCCAACCATTGGGTCCAATAGATGTTGCACTTCCCCTTACATTCACCTTGAATGACTCATCTCTTGCTCCAACTGAAACTCACAAAGCCACCCGGTTCATTGAGCGGATCCAACACATCCGCCAATAGGTTCAGGATATCCTACAGAAGTCTAATGACAAGTACAAGTAACACCACGATCAACATCGGGTGCCACACAAGTTTTAGGTGGTTGTCAAAGTTTGGTTGCACTTGCAGAAAGAACACCTTACATGACCCCATCGAAATATTCTCCCACTCTATTATGGGTCGTACACCATCACCAAGGCTATGGGGGATAATGATTTTGAGCTCAACATTCCTCCTTTCTTTGGTCTGCACCTAGTGTTCAACGTGGACCTCCTTCAGACTTATTTCCCACCATTATTGGACACCTCAGACGTAGCAGAACAATTGACACCAACAGAGCTCAACCCCGACTGCATACAAAAGGCATCCAATGATCATATTGTGGACACACATATAAAGGGAAATCGACAACAAAGGATCCAACTTTATCGAGTCATCAAAA
>ML791668.1:2593-33545 GCA_009831015.1 Picea engelmannii
AATGAGTTTTTTATCATAGTAATACAAAGTTTGTATTTGATGTGAAAGTCAGGTTTTATCACATTAATAAAAAGTTGGGGTTAATAGCTCCTTTAAATCAACCAAAAGCAAATTTAGTAATAAAAACTCTAAAAAAGTGTTCTTGCATATTGATTTCAAGTTTTTATTTATGTTATTTTTCTTTACTCCACTCTTTGTTGATTAATATGTTGAATTTAAGCATTAAATTCAATAATGTTTTTTTTAGCAATAAAATATGAACTTATCACACAATGATGACAATAGATTTCAATGACACACTTCACATATATAGATATATGTGTATACCCAATATGCTCACATATATACCATAGAGTTTTTTTGAAGGAACTTCACCTAAATTTTGGAGCCATTGTCCCCCCCTTTTGCCTCAAAACTGCTTTCCCTCCTTTTGCCTCATAACTGCTTTCCCTCCTTGCCCTTCTTGGAACCCCCTTGTAATGCCTTTTGTGTTTTCAAATATGTAACCACCCATCTTAATATGTTGCACAAGTCCATTCTTGTCCTAATCTAAAGAGCTTATTTTAGCAAGTTGGTACAACTTTTGTGGATGATGCATGCCCTACTTTTAGGCTATAAAAATAAAACTTTTTGCTTCCATAGATATAATTTTTAACAACGCATTTCATTTAGGGTTTTCTCTACATGCATTGTTTCTATGGTCCTTCCTTGTAATGTCCCCATCCGCTTAGGAGGACCAAGTCCCTTCATTGCTGAGCAACATTCCCATTGTCTGTGAGTCGATTTTTCATTGTTCCTGGTAACTTGAAGGAGGCACAAAGAGACAACCCAATATTGTGACTTGAAGGAGGCACAAAGAGACAACCCAATATTATTGGTCGAGTTGATCTTCAATTGGGACGAATTTCCTGTTGGAAGAGTGTTGATTTGTAAGTTTGCAATCAATGCTGGATTGGGGCGAGTTATACAACCATCAATAGTTCATATACTCCTATATTTGACAAGTAAATCTCTGTGAGTTTGCAACTTTACTATTTTGGATATATGTTGAAATAAATAATATTTACTGTGTAGAAAATGGAATTTTTGGAAATAATTACTTGCATATAAGTCACACATCTCATTCAAAAAACCATTATAAGTTACCCAACAGTCTTAAGGGAATTTGACAGTAAAAAGGACACCTCCAACCAAGTGTTTGATGAAAGTCTACACTCATAAAACACACCTATTTGCTGCAATAGTAAGGTAATTGTGACAGAAGAGGTTCAAAACTTTACATTCCTCTTCTCCGTTGAATGCTAACGAGGAGATTCCATGTTTCCTTTTTGGTTTATAAAGACGAACATAGGACATAACATCCATCATGTGAGGGTTACACTTGGTTGAAACATCCATTTTTAATGGCCCCTTTCCATAGAATCTCTCACTGGTGGGGACTGTCTAAATTTTTTTGAATAGGAAAATATGGGAAATGGAAAGACATGAACATCTACAATATGTCAAGTCACCCATCAACAACCATAAAAAATAATGTTAATCCTATAATTGTTTTAGGAATGATGGAGCGATTGTTAGTGTGTGAACTAAATTGACCCAACTTTTAGAACAATTATAGTCGATTCTTGGATGGGCTATTTAAATCCTTGTAAGTGATTTTTGACAAGTCTAAACATTCTACCTTTTGAACTATTCTTGATAATCATCACCGAATTCTGACTACAAAACTATTGGTGAAATTGCAATTTTGCATTGCTGAAATAACATTTTTGAATGGATAAATGGATTTAGCATCTTGAAAAACCCCTATTGCACCCAAAATATGCAATCTCAACAATTGATATTTGCAATTTCAACAATTCTTCTAAATTTTTGGCTTGATTTTGGGCAAAACTGGTTGGAAAAATATGCTTGGAAAATGTTTAAAAGGTAGAATGTTTAGACTACCGTAATTTTTAATTATTGGTGATTTATATTTCATGGTTTAAAAAAAAATTGTAACAAGGTAGTAAATAATACAAAGCATAAGAACAATAATTTAGTAATTAAGATGAATTAATAATGTAGATACTTTGGGTAATTTTGACTTTCCACTAAAATACAAATCTATTTGGTTTTAGAGCAAGTTCTTTTTTCTCAAGGATAGTGTGTATTGAAAATCAAAATTGGTTACGTGTAAGATGGATAGCCACTATTGCAAGGGTTGACTCATATCGTGGTATCCAAAGTATTTAAAATGGTAGACAACCATGAGATAAACATAGATAACCTCATCTTTTAGAAGCTAGAGTTGTAGGTGGAAAGCATTGTAGACTTGTTATACGAATCAATTTTAAGGATGCATGATGATAATAAGACAAAATAAGCAAAATCATCCCAAGGTAAAAATAAGAAACCCAAAATCCCATTGAAAGATTGGGAAAATATATTCATCACCAACATATCTCCAAGAACCCATTGAAAGTTGATGGTTAGATGGACCCTTAGAAGCTAATGAATTCGTTAAGGAAACTAGAGGTGTACTTATGTTATTATGGGTTCATAGAGGTGGAGAATATCTACTTCTCTTGACTGGAGATGTAAGGATATGCATCACTTGGTGGGAGAGCCTATGTCATGAGATATATCTTAACACACAAAAGCTAGTGGAGGATTGGGAGGAGTTCACAACTTGTGTTAGGAGATCATTCTATCCAATGGGATGTCAAGAAGAGTATGAGTTCAAGTCAAGCTATCTCATAGAAAGGTCAAGATAAGGAGTTTAGGGATACATCATAATTCAAGAAGAAGTGCATTCCACTAGGCATTAGAAAATATAAAAAGAAGTTAATGACTAAGCACATCGATGCTTTTCATAGTCATATTAGGAAAAATGTGATAGTATTTGAAGATAATGCCCTTAGATGAGGCATGCAAGCAAACTATATACATAGAAGCAAAACAAAGCAAGGCTTCATTTATGTCATTAGCATTTTCAAGGTAGAAGGAAAGAAGACCTAGGGTTGAAGGGGATCAAGCCCCCCAAAAGAGTTTGTTAATGTTGCCCAACCAAAGAAATACTTGAAATATGAACATTGCAAGAAGAATTGTCACAATGGAGAACATTTAGGGTATTCCCCTTAATGTAATTCAAAATAAAAATATTGGTAAAAAGTTTTTGAAAGTTACCCTATGTTAAGATTTCATTTATATTGTTGTATTCCATGGTCATCAGTCATATGTCTTCAACAATCCATGTGAAAATCATTGGTTGATTATATAATTCGATTTACTCAATGAAATTTAATGGATCCTATATAATTGTTTTGATGCAACCATCTAAAACCATTTAAAGAATTTTGAAATACGAGTGCTTTAATATCTATCCAAGTCACCCTCTGCCATTGGTCAACCTCTGCTATCACTATTTCGATCTAGGGATATGGTTGAATATGGTGCTAGGAGGCATGYGKAAAAATCTGTTGAATTRATYGTCTCACAAGAAAACCAAAGGTGGTAGTGGCATCCCCTCATTGASGAAGAGAAAATTAGAGTAYTYAGTCTCAAAATCATTGGTGAGAGCTCTMCAAAATAGGGAGGCAGTGCTGGAGGATATRTTTAAGCRATTTGACGCCAATGGAAACACTCRATGACATTTTACGCTCCATGGGTTGCCATATTAAGCAAYGAAAGTTGGGAGTAATGATGGAGGCCGACTTGAATGAGAATGGCTTCATTAGGCCATTTGCTTGAAAGACTAGAAAAATGCCTTCCAAATCTTCAACTTTGATTGCTACGACTTCATTTCCTTCCATGGGCTCTAAGCGATGATTTTAATGGRGGTATTTACCAAATGCTTCGGAATAACACCAAAGTCTAAGAGTATTTGCAAAGTCAAGGGAGCTGGTGGAGGGGGCGGTCTATATTGTTAGATGTGTGTGTCTGGGAAATTCCAATGCAAAGAGAGAAGAACACATGGACAACAACATGGGAAGGACGACATTGTTGAGGTACATTCCATATTCATGGAATTCAATAAAAATTTGGTATGAATACATCTCCATCCCTTATTTAATTAATTCTGCATGTCTTCATTCTTTTGCTTGTTGGGCACGTCTCTTCTATTTTGAGTATGCATGTACCCATTCTGGTATGTATGCATGCACCCATTATATTATGGGTATGCGTACACTTTCTTGCTTCCCACGTCCATGCCCATATTTGTCTTTGTATGTGTTTATATGTAAGGTGGGTAAAAAGTATCCGAAGTAGTGATTGTGGGAATTCCTTTTAATGATGTAATTGAAGCAACCCATTTGCATCCTCACAATCTCCCTCACGCATTTTGTGTCTTAAGACACCCACCTGTTAGATAGGAGGTTCAGGGTATTCTTAATATGCTAAATTGTGAGGAACTTGTGAGGGAACTGGGTTTTTATATGAATCCAAAGGATGGACGAAGGAGGAACACGATTTATCAATGTTTGTCTTTTGTTGTTATGTTAATCTGCAATGCCAAGATCACTCTATTATGTTGTTATGTTAATGTGCAATACCATATTGGGTTCTTAATGTTTCCCCTTTGTTCTACATATAGGCAGAGATGTCGATATAATAGTTAAATCCGTCTACAATAACATTTTCCTTTCAAAACCAGTCGAGGTTCAACATGTTGTCCACTCTGTGCTACTGGTATTTTAATGCTTTCTTTAGTTGAAGGTTAGTTTTAATAATTGGCTATCTTTTGTTGAAGGTTAGTTTTCGTTCTGGTCTTAGGTGTTGTTATTGATTTGTTATATTATGACACTCACCAATGTGAAACAAGGTCAAATACATAATGTCCAAGCATGCGTTCTATAATCAAAAGAAGCTTAAATACAACATGTTCAAATGCCTTAAATATTAGGGTGATTTCCTGCCACAATACCTGACTTGTACCACATGGAGCAAGACCCATCTGCCTTCTAGAAGATAATTGGTGTGGTGGATGCGCTGACAATGGATCAATTGTGGTGATATAGTGGGCCTCCGTATGTGCAAGTGGACATTACTGGTCATGTAGTCTCTCGACACTCCATATCTGCAACCTGAGGGCCTCGAGACATGATCTTCTTAGTTATCCCACAAAATGGGGATAACATCTGGATTGTGCTTGGGGACATGTGCTTGTCGTAGAGTGCATGAGAACCACAACATCTCCCGGTAGACCTGTGCCTACATTGAAACAAAAACCATAAAATCTAGGGTGGTTCTATCACCCTTCATCCATATACATCAAAATCCAAATGAAAACAAATCTAGAAAATAAAATTTTAGCATTTTTTTTGAACTTCTAAACTAAGCACGGAATCAATATGTAAGTAGAGAAAAATGAAATATGAAATGTATCTAAACTAATTGATGCAACCCCCCTTCTCTCCCAAAGGGTCCGCGACCTCCCGGTCAAGGATCTTAATCTTTTGAGTTGGATTAACTCTTTCAGACCTTCAATGGCATTGGAACAATTTACACAGGTCTCTTTTTCTCCTTACGTGCAGGTCTTATTGAACTCGCAGACCCCCTTCCTTAGCGCTTTTCTAATTTTCAAATTTTGGGCGCTAGCTCCTTTCTGCTAGCCCCTCTCCTCAAGTGACTTCAGGCTATAACTCGAGGCTTAACCTCCTTGGTGCTTCAGACTTCAGACTCTGCCTGTCTTGGGTGCAAATGACCTCCTTTTACGCGAACTCTGAATCGACAGAGTTACTCAAAACCAGATCTATGGTTCACACTCTCTCTGATGACCAACGATGACGATCTCTTCGCACTTCGCGACTTCGCGATTTCGGGAATCTTGACTCCTCAACACTCCGAATCCCTTGATTCACGAATTTTTGAAGGAACTTACGACTAACTTCTGTGCAACTTCTCCTAGAACTGACGGTCTAGAAGGATCCCACTTCCTATGGATGGATCTATGGTCTGGATGGATTTTGGATTTCAAAACTTCAAAAAGTTTCCCCCTTCACAAACAAAAACCTTCGAACACGCGAAGTCCAAAAGACATCAAGGTGTGACCTCCTCACACCTTCTTCAGATCTAATGACTGTCAGTGATCTCGATTCCTTCCGAAAGGATCCCAACCGTCACTTCACGACTTTCAATAGATCTCTCCCTTTCTTTTGGATCTTTGTCGCTATCTCTCTTGAGCTTGACTCTGACGCACTCCTTGCGAACTTGGAATCTTCGACAAAGTTCATACTTATTGATTTCTCCCAAAATAAATTTCTCTACGCACTCCTTGCGCTTAACAGTCTCGATCTCTCGACACTTTGTTGATTCTTGACCCTGTGCACTCCTTGCAACACTCGGTCTAAGCTTCCTGTTATCCATTCTGAGCTTTCCCGAGTCAAATCTAGACTCTGTCGACACACTCCTTGCAGACAATATGCACTCCTTGCATCCGATCTCTTAGAAGATAAACGATTGAAACTTATCTAACGCTTCACAGATTCATACATTCAACAATATAATCCATGCATTCACGAAAACACAAAATAACAAAGAAGAGTTTAGCAACAACAACTCCACACACATTTGGATCAATTTTCCTCTATTATCTTCATTCAATGTAAAAATTATTTTCCTCCATGTTCAACAACCTCATTTGGGCATACAATACTCCTACTTATCCTAGAGGGCTCTTAGGGTCCCCCCCGACTACCTCTATCTCAAAAAGTAAACTCCCACTTAATTTCTGTTACATTAAAGTCTAGGAGTGAAAATCCCAGATCACTCGTGATCATTTAGCTCCCGAGCGTTTTGATTGTCTTCAGTTTTCAATCAGTTCAAAAAAAATATTTGTAGGAAACACCAATGTTTAAGATTATGAAATGATTCAAAGGCGCACTAAGGAGTTGAGTTGTCTCTCCACTTGTGCTTGTTGACGATGGTCCTGCGTCATACTCCCTTGGACACAAATTCATGGATAGGAGTCCATGAGCTCCTGCACTGAATTTCCATGCTTTTGGATATCAACTTCATTTACCCAACTGACATATTCTACTGGGTGTCCCTTCCATTTTACCAAATACTCAAGGTATGTCTTTCTCCTGGTCTTCTTGCCAATCCTCTAATCAATGATCTTCTCCATCTGTGACTTTTCTACTATAGGCATCTGCTTCTCCCACTAAATCTTCTTTTGATCTTCTGATTCTTTCGCGTCGTCTTCCCTTTACGGATACAGGTATAAAACGTTGAATATGGGTGATATGCCCACATCCTTTGGCAACTCTATCTCATAAGCATTGATACCAAATTTCTTTAGGATCTTGCATAGTCCTATATTTTCCAGCTTCAACTTGTTGTATGTCTCTGTTGGGAACCTTTCATTTCTTAGGTGTGCTCTCCCACTTCAAATTGAAATTCTCTCCTATGCTGATCAACTTTGTGTTTATATTCTGCATTTCTGTTCTGCAACTGCCCCTTGATCTGATTATGAAGCTTTTGCATTTCTGTAGCGAAGTCTTCTGCTCCAACGCTTCTGAATTCACTTTGCTCCAGATCTCTCAATTCTGATACTCCTCTTGGCTTCATTCCATGCACTATCTGGAATGGACTATTTCCTGTACTTATGTTCACTGAGTCGTTCTATGCAAATTCTGTTTGTGACAGAATTTGATCCCACTGGTTATGATGTTCAATGACCAAACTTCTCAACAAATTTCCTAAGCTTCGATTTACCACCTCTGTCTGTCCATCTGTTTGAGGGTGATATGATGAACTAAAAGACAGTTCTGTTCTCCATAAATGACCAACAATTTAGTGTCCCTATCCGAGACAATACTTTTGGGAAACCCATGAAGTCTCACAACTTCCTTGAAAAACAAATTTGCAATGTGTGTTGCATCATTTGTCTTCTGGCATGGGATAAAGTGTGGCATCTTTGAGAATCTATCAACCACAACAAATATGGAATCACTTCCCCTTTGGGTTCTTGGAAATCCCAACACAAAATCCATGTTTATTGCATCCCAAGGCTTATCTGGAATATGCAATGGCTGATACAATCCAATGTTCTATTTCTTTCCCTTTGCAGACTGACAAATCTTACATTTGTTCACAAACTTCTTTACCTCTGCTCTCATACCTGGCCAATAGTATGAACTGTTCAATTGCGCAAATGTTTTGTCATGGCCAAAATGTCCGACTAGACCTCAGCTATGTTTCTCCTTCAACATATTTTCTCTCATTGAGCACCTTGGTATGCACAATCGACAACCCTAAATAACAATTCATATTGAATCATATACTCTGTCCATTGGCTTCTGTCTCTGAGCACAGGATTTGCACATTCTTCATATGCTTCTTTAAAATCTAGATCATCACGATACATATCCTTAAGGTGTTCAAACCTCAATATCTTCACTTGAAATTCTTGAAGAATCAAACATCTCCTGCTCAATGCATTAACAACCTTGTTAGCATTACCAGAAATATGTTTCATGACAAAAGTGAATTTTTGCATAAAATCTATCCACTTAGCGTGTCTCTGGTTTAACTTATCATGTTTGGTTATGAATCGTAAAGCTTGGTTATCACTGTACAAGACAAACTCCTTTGGTACAAGATAATGCCTCCATTTCTTCAAGGCTTGAATTATTGCGTAAAATTCCTTATCATATGTGGAGTACTTCCTCTTGGTCTCATTCAAATTCTCACTAAAATATGCAACACGCCTATTATCTTGGCTTAAAACGACCCCAATTGCTACTCCACTTGCATCACACCTCACTTGAAATGTTTTCTCGAAATTCGACAAGACCAAAATTGGTTGTTCCGTTATCTTCTCCTTCAATATATTGAAGCTTCTCTTAGCTTTTGTTGTCCACTTAAAAGACTTGTGTCTCTTCTTCACCGTATCCATCATTTGTGCACCAATCCCACTGAAATTTCTGATGAACTTCCGATAGAAACTCGCTAATCCATGGAAGCTTCTCACTTCAAATATACTCCTTGGTGATGACCATTCTTTGATTTCTTTCACTTTCTCTGGATCCATCTTCAATTCATTTGAAGAGATCACAAAACCCAAGTAAATGAGTTTCGTCTTCATAAAAGAGGACTTTTTCAGATTTAACAACAACTTCTCCTGCTGTAGTCTCCTCATCACCAATGTCATATGTCTTAAATGTTCCTCTTTAGTTTTGTTAAAGACCAATATATCATCCAGATACACAATAAAAAATTTACCAATGAAATATTTCAGTATTTCATTCATCAACCTCATAAAAGTACTTGGGGCATTTGTTAAGCCAAATGGCATAACAAGCCACTCATACAACTCCTCATTCATCTTAAAGGTTGTTTTCCACTCATCACCTTCTCTCATTCTTATCTGGTGATATCCACTTTTCAAGTCTATTTTTGAAATTTTTTTTACTCCACTTAAACAATCCATTAAATCATCCATTCTTGGCAAAGGAAATATATACGTGATAGTGATCTTGTTTATGGCTCTCGAGTCTGTACACATTCTCCATTCTCCATCATTCTTTGGACTCAACACAGTTTGTACTGCGCATGGACTCAAGCTTTCTCTGACCAAACCCTTGTCTAATAATTTCTAGACTTGTTTCTTTACCTTCTTATTTTCTTGAGGTGTCAATCTATATGCTGCTTTGTTCGACAGAATTGCTCCTGGTATCAAATCAATATGATGGCTGATACTTCTAATCGGTGGCAATGAGTTAGGCAACTCGTCCACTATTATGTTAGCAAATTTTTCCAACAACTCTTGAACTTCTTCAGGCAAATCATCCATCGAAGTACTTGTAAGGACAACTTTGAGTTTCCTCACCACAATAAACTGCATCTCTTGTTCTTTCTTGACTTCTCTCAGGAGTTCCTTCCCACTCATGATAAGTATGCTTGTGTTGGCTTCTTCCTTTACTTTCTTCTCCTCTATTGGCACCACCATGTGTGTTCTACCATTCTTTTCCAAAGTATAAGTATTTTTTTTCCCATCATGAATGACATTTCTGTCAAACTGCCATGGTCTTCCCAACAAAACATGACATACATCCATGGGAATCACATCACACAAAATTTCAACTCTATATTCTCCTATTTTAAATTCAACAAGGCATTGTTTAGTTACCATTACATGGTGTCCTTTTTGCAACCATGATACCTTATATGGATTTGGATGTGCAGTTGTCTCCAACTCCAATTTCTCCACCATCTCTGTGGATACTAGATTATCAGTACTCCCGCGTCAATTATCACTTTGCATACTCTGCCTTTAGTCTTGAAAGCTATCCTGAATAAACTACTCCTCTGCACTGGTTTTTCAACTTCTGGTTTTGGCTTCAAGAGAACCTTCCTCAGCATCAAAGATCTTCCATTTTCTGCTCCCTCTACTTCAACATTCAACTTCCGAGCTTCTGAAATGTGAGCTTCACCTCCTTTATTTTTCTCGGGACATTCCTAAGACACGTGTCTTGTCTTTCCACAAGCATAAGATCTTATCTCTCCTCCTCTGCTTCTTCCTCTTCCTCTAAAAGAACTTCTTCCACCACTTTGTCTCCCTCGGGATCTTCCTCCTCTTTCTGAGTGACTATGTGGTTTCTCAGTCTCATCTTTGGTTTTCTGTGCCTTGTCATGGGCAACTCCCTTGCCTTTGTTCATACTTCTACCTCTCCCTCGCTGGCTTTGTTTTTTGGACAACTTCTCCTCTGCTTTCAGTGCAATCTGATAAGCATCCTCTACTGTCCTTACCGACATCATGTTAATCTCATCCTAGATTTCATAATTCAAGCCATTTATATATCTGAAAAAATTTTCTTCATCTTTATCTCTTTGTCCAGTCCTGATATTCAACTTGTAGAACTCCTCTGTGTACTCTTTTACTGTCATACCCTTCTGTCTCAGGTTCTGCAACTTCCTGAACAAATTTATCTAATAATCTTTGGGTATGAATTTAGCCTTCAACTCCGCTACCATTTTGTCCCAATTATTTATTTTTTGTTTGCCTTTGCTTCTCCGCTCAGCCTGCAGTTCATTCTACCACAGAGCTGCATGTCCTTTCAACCTGTTGACAACATGTCTCACCTTCTTCTCCTCATCGACATCTTCATAGTCAAAATATTTGTCCATGGATCTTATCCAATCCAACAACTCTTCAGCATCCAAATTGCCTTCATACATTGGGATGTCAATCTTGGATCTAGCTCTCAATTTAAAAACTGCTCTTAGTAAATGTTCTTCGACAACATTTTCCCCTGTAGCTTCTTCAACTTCTATTTCTTCACTTTCTGCCTCACTGATGTCCCCAAAATCATGTGCTCTCGTTGCTTCCATCGCCTATAATCTTGCATGAAGCTCTATTATTTCTCTTTCTACAACGCGATTGGCTATAGACGACTCCACACGTCTCCTTAGAGGCATTGTGCTGACTGTTCCTCACACACATAGTACAACTTCGAGCTCTCTTTTGCTACCCGAAAACAAATTCAGGTTCTGATACCACTTGATGCAAACCCCCATTCTCTCCCAAAGGGTTTACGACCTCCCAGTGAAGGATCTTAATCTTTTGAGCTGGATTATCTCTTTCAGACCTTCAATGGCTCTGGAATGATTTACACGTCTCTTTTTCTCCTTATGTGCAGGTCTTATGGAACCCACATGCCCCCTTCCTTAGCGCTTTTCTAATTTCAAATTTTGGGCACTATCTCCTTTCTGCTAGGCCCTCTCCTCAAGTGACCTCGGGCTATGACTCGAGACTTAACCTCCTAGGTGCTTTAGACTTCAGACTTCGACTGTCTTGGGTGCAACTGACCTCCTTTTACGTGAACTCCGAATCGACGGAGTTACTCAGAACTAGATCTACAATTCACACTCGCTCTGATGACCAACGATGGTGATCTCTTTGCACTTCGCGATTTCAGGAATTTTGACTCCTCAACACTCCAAATCCCCTGATTCACGAATTTCCGAAGGAACTTACGGCGAAATGCCACGCAACTTCTCCCAAATCTGACAGTCTAGAATGATCCCACTTCCTATGGATGGATCTATGGTCCAGATGGATTTCAGATTCAATAACTTCATAAAGTTTCCCCTTCACAAACGAAAACCTTTGAACACACGAAGTCTGAAGGACTTCAAGGTGTGACCTCCTTGCACCTTCTTCAGATCTAACGACTGTCAATGATCTCGATTCCTTACAAAGGGATCCCAACCGTCACTTCGTGACCTTCAACAGATCTCTCCCTTTTTGTTGGATCTTTGTCGCTATCTCCCCCGAGCTTGACTTCGACACACTCCTTGTGAACTTGGAATCTTCGACAAAGTTCAGACTTATTGATTTCTCCCAAAAGAAATTTCTCTACGCACTCCTTGCTCTTAACAATCTCGATCTCTCGACACTTAGTTGATTCTTGACTCTATGCACTCCTTGCAACACTCAGTATAAGCTTTCCGTTATCCTTTCCGAGCTTTACTGAGTCAAATCTAGACTCTGTCGATGCACTCCTTGCAGACAATATGCACTCCTTGCATCTGAGCACTCAGAAGAGAAACGATTGAAACTTATCTAGCGCTTCATAGATTCATACATTCAACAATATAATCTATGCATTCATGAAAACACAAAATAATAGAGAAGAGCTTGGCAACAACTCCACACACATTTGGATCAATTTTCCTCTGTTATCTTCATTCAATGTAAAAATGCTTATAGCTATAAAAAAACAATAACTACAAATTCAACAACAACTAATCACAACAATCTCCTACTAAAATTCAACTATCCTCATGTTCAACAACCTCATTTGGGTGTACAATACTCCTATTTATCCTAGAGGGCTCTTAGGGTCCCTGACTACCTCTATCTCAAAAACTAAACTCCCACTTAATTTCTGTTACATTAAAGTCTAGGAGTGAAACTCCCAGATCACTTGTGATCATTCAGCTCCCAAGCATTTTGATCGTCTTCAATTTTCAATCAGTTCAAAAAAAATATTTACAGGAAACAATGACGTTTAAGATTCTGAAATGATTCAAAGGCACGCTAAGGCACTAGGTTGTCTCTCCACGTGTGCTTGCTGATGATGCTCCTACATCACTAATATGAGCAATCGAGATGAAAATGAAAGGAAGTCAAGATGACCTACCTATGTACCTGGGGCCTTGGGGCCCTGAAGATCCGGTGATGGGTGATTTCAAGTGAAGTCATACAACCAACTGATCATTGTTAGAATATAATGGATGTGCTTGTTTAACCATAGACAATATCACTATTGTCACCCAACCATAGGCCGAAGCCACCCCCAAGCACCTTAACCTTGACAGAGAATCATTCCGAAAGCAAACCCTAGATTTGATAGCCAAACAAAGGTGGCACACCTTTCTCCAAGGATAGCGCACCAAACAAGAGTAACAAGAGTTGATCAGAGAGTCCAAACCATAACCAAGAGAGAGTCTAAGCCAAAACCAAAATCTGCTAGCTACAACAGCTGCAACGACAACTCTCCTCCAAACTTGCGCACAAATTGGCCAATTGCAGTGCGCACAAGTGCTACTTCTGCAGTTTTGAGAATCCTGGCCATAATGAAGACTGGCCTCCTGTATTTATACTAATTTTGGCAGACTGCTTGGGCTGACTTCTCATTATGAGTACTAATTCTTTAGTATATAACATTTCCTTTAGCCGACTTCTTCTCTTGGAGGCTAATAACCTAATACAAGTCATTCTCTTGAGCCAACTTGTCTTCTAGGGTTATTAGCCAACTAATTAGAGTTTCTTCTTGCTTCCCGAGATATTCTATTCTCGTCAGGTTTACACATGGAGGTAAATACCTCCTGCAACTACCATAATATCAACAATCATCTCATCAAAGTATCCCCCCTTGTGCTTAATCATGTAGTACAGCAAAGATAAGTCAAGTACATAATAATCAAGAGTATAAATACACATATAATTGATCATGGAATAAAACTCATGGAGATGGGTGGGAGGGAGGAAATCCTGCTTGAAAGTGTAGTCACAAGCCCGATCAATCCATCTCTGAAGAGGGCTACCATATGTAAACGACGGCTCGTCTTCATCTTCACTCAGAAAATCACTGCTCCTAAAGGTTGAGAAAGGATAATAGATCCCAAGAAAACCTGTTGATGTCCCAAACAAGGGGAAATGCAGTAAGGCACAACCTCATGTCTAGAGAAAAATTCCTCCCTTGGACTTAGGAAATGTCAGTTCTTTGTCTACAAAATTTTGCTCTAAATCTCAACAGGAAAGTACTTTTGTTTGGTAGTGTGGACCTTGGACTGCTTTGGGCTGATCGTGGTCTGGTTTCTGTCAAAATATGAGTGTGTCGGTGTCTAGAAATCTTCATAGAAAAGGCTCGGGTCACTGGAAAGGTAATCATCACAATTCTCAAGGGATGGTCAAAAATCATCCTGAAAATGATGCATTGGATCATCTTCGAATGGATGGAACAAATATGTAATCTTATCATCATCATACACACATGAAGACTAATTCTCTGAAGATGAAACTTCAACCCCCTCTGCCTGAGAGGTACCCTCAATGTTATAAATGGGATCTCTATCAATAATGAAGCAACCCAAATCCCATCTACATCTCCCGACCTGTATGAAATCATCAATGTGGTCATCAATTATATTCGAGGGTTCTTCCAGAAATTCATCTGCATCACATGAGCTGATTACTTCTTCACAAGACTGGAGAACTTCATTTTCTTCAAAAGTGAAAGCATATATCAATGTCTTGTTCAAGCCTTCTGAAAGAGAAACTTCATCGAGATCCTTTTGGCAATTTTCTTCATTTCCACAATCATGAAACAAAGCATCATCAAAGTTTTCAAAAGGATTATAACTCATCACGTTCTCTTATTGATGTGGCAGCAGAAGCAGAGGTCCGAATGTCCTCATCAAGTGGAAGAGAAGATACTTCATCTTCATCATATGTCTCATCTGGATATTCTTCAAGATTTTTTTCTCCTCATCTACAAAAAAACCCTCTTTGAAAAGAACATCTTTGAGTTCTTGGAAAGTATCTTGCAAATTATGGGCAACTCACCGATAGTGCTTGAGAAATTATTCAATGAGCTTGGTAGAAGAAGGGATGCTCTTTGGATTACATGAATGTGAAAACAAATTCCTTTGACTTGATTCCAGTGAAGACACACAAATTTTCATTAGCACATCCTCATGTAGCACGCCTAGGCATGAAGAATACTTCATATAATTGACGACATGGGTGGTTGCTAGAGCTGGATCGCCATTAAATTTAGGATAATTTTCCCTCTACTCTGTAGAGAAATGATTCAGATATCCCGGGACATTTTGAACATCAGGAGAATGATACACCTTATGGAAAGCCCATGGTAAGTCCCATGAGGCCATGGTTCCATTACTTAGGGTAACACCTCAATGGAGTCGCCAGATGAGCTCAAGGCTAATCAGTGATGGAAAGGTGAAAAAAGGGAAAAGTGGGTTTTTGGGAAGGTGGAGTCGCCATATGAGCTTCAAGAATACCTCATAAAAAAGGTGAAAAGGGAACGTCCCTTGGGTGGAGTTGCCAGGAAAGCTAGGTAAAAGGATTTGGGATAACTTGCCAAAGTGTCATTAGGTTTCAGAAGAGGATTCAAAAATCTCCCTGACAACAATACCAAAATGTTATCGCACAAGTTGTAGGTTGGGTAAAGCTCGATCCAACCACCAATTGGTGACAACTTAGAGAGCACCTACCCAATGTCACCTTAGGCAGGTGTTTCCGTCACTTTAGAGGTGAGGTAATCACCTCAAGGGGGGAATCTTGATGACCCTAGGGGGATTGAGATGGTAAATGAGATGTATGAATGGATTTCCCTAAAGGTAAAGTTTCTATATGGTAAAGGGAACTTGGTAATGAGTCTTGAGGGTTGCTTGAGGTTTCCAATTCTTTGAGTGACACGCCAAGAGAAAATACCCGCCCGAGACACAAGGAAAACCAAGTACACAATGCAATATGTTAGGTGGAAAAGAAAGTTAAGCTTGCTGTTCCTAATTGTAGCAACAATCAGTGATATATATCAGCATATTAAATATAATAAGAGCTGCAAAATAAGTGCTAAATGTCTAGTTGAATAAGCAAGAGACAAGTTAGTAAAGACTAGTTCAACTCAAGAATGAAAGAACAAGACTTTAGCATAAAAGCAAGACTGTCACAAAAAATTTACTGCAGTGATATTTATCAGCCTTATGGCTGTAGAAAACCAAGCCTTATAACATGAAATTTAACCAACATAAATAACACTAAATTAGCCTAAAAGATGCACCTAGGATAGTAGTTTGTTGGGGAAAAGTTTTAGCAAGTTTCTAGAGTTAGTTTAGGATTTATCTAGGTTTAGAGGATTATATTTATGCAACCCTATTGGATGTAGGTTAGTTTTATTATAACAACAATTTTTAGTGGGTGAAAGAGGACACCTCAATGAGGCAAGATAGCATAAGGCTCAAGGAACAATATCCAAGTGAGAGAACTTCAAAACCTCAACTTTCACGTTTTCCAGAGTAGTGTTTTATTTCTGCAATGCAACAACTAGTGCCTTTGATTAATGGGTTAATTGGGTCACAAATTAAATATCTAGAGATACTATCTCCTTGGGGGTATAAATCCTCTTATTTCCCAAGGCAAGTAACTTAGCTAGGGTTTAAACTAAGGGGTGTATATCCTTATACTTCCTTAGCAAACCCTTGCAAACAATAATTCTATGCTTAAAATTATGGTGGAACTAAAGTAGGGGTGTATGCACTTATACTCCCTACCTCGCCTTAGCAACAATCAACCTTGAGCTTACATTACAAATGATAACAAGAAGTAAAATGTCTTACCAATCCAAATAGCAATAAGATAAACCATAACATGCCAAGATAAACCACCACAAATAGCTTAGAAAAGACCTCCAAGAGCTAGTGCATCATCGTAATGTAGTCCATAACCAAAGAGAACACCATATCATAGAACAAGAGAGCAAAAAGCTTGAAGGTAGCAAAAATTTTGGTCCTTATCTCTTCACCATGGAAGAGTTATGTTAAAAATGAGATTCACATGATCTCTATTTATACAAAATGTCTAACACATAGTTTGTCTACTTAGCAAGGGTAAAACATAAGATAAGGGGTCAACAACCCTTATCTTACCCCTTGCATCAAAATAATATTAAACAATTAATATTAAAATTCACTTTTACACAAAAGAAACCCTAAAGTAAGATGATGTCACCCCTTTAGGGGATGTTTTGGCACTTGAGCAACTTGTTGGAGAAGATGTGGAAGTTGTTGGGGATATTTGAGCCTCCTCATCATGTGCCAAGTCTTCTCCATGCCTCATCCAATGAAAATATTCCAAGTGTCAATGTGMAACTCCATCACCACCAAGCCCTAGCCCCCTAATGATGTCAACCCTCAAGGAGGTGACATTTTTCCTCTCCTAGGAAAGTCATTTGGGTGGTAGGGGTTAGGTTAGGTCCATCATGATATCTTCTAGGCCTTTAAAGACATGTATCTGTCATCCGACATGCGGGCCCTAGGCATCCATCTAGTGGGATTCTTGCCCCATGGAAGCCCAAGCTAGACTTGTTCTCCCAAAACYGGCCACCAAGCAAGGTCTTGCAAAATAAAAGGGGACGCCCTCTATAGATCTCAAGTTAAATATATSATGACAAGTATAAACCACATCCAATAAGAAAAACACCTAAACATGTGCATCAAAACTACCTCATCAAATTAAACAAATGCTCAAAACCCTATACAATTGACCAATTTTAAGTATGGGAGGGGTGTCATAGGATTTCAATTGGTTAAAMAAAGCARTCAAATAGGGGATGCTCCCAAGGATGGATTTTTGTTGACGCCTAAATCCATCAGGACCAAAACGACAACCTCATGAGGACATTAGTCCCCCTTCATTTTTAGAGAGATGGTTCTCCTCTTTGGCTAAAAGATATATCTTTGAATATCTTGGAGTATGGAGAGTGCTAGACAACAAACCCCAAATATTTATTGCTTGGATTTAAATGAAAATAGTTCTTCAATAACCCAATATGATCTTTATGTGCAACAAAAGTCTTTTTACAATACAAAAATATTGAAGGAGGGATTCAACATTAGAATTAAATTGTGATCAACATCACACACAATCTTCTTAATCCCATATAAATACATCCATATCTTCTTCATGAAAAGTTGGAGAGAATAATTTGATCATCTCAAAGAATTTTAACATAGTACTGCTATCAAGATCAAAAGATAATTTGATCGTTCAACCTCAAATATCTCATACTTCAAACTCAAAGTTACAAGATACAATCAAGATCAACCCTGAAGCAATTCTTTGTGGAGTTTATTCAAAATTATTATTTATTCAACCTCGAAGCAAGATTTTTTGGTACTGCAAGAGTTAGAAGATGTCTTCCAATAAATACTAGGATTGCCACCGAAGATGGTGATAGATTTTCCTATGGATTTATTATCAGCAGCCGCCCCAATATAAAAAACACCTTACATAATGAGTACACCTGAATTTAAATAATTACAAATGCAACTAGAAGAATTGGCGAGGAAAGAGTACATACACCCAAGTGTTTCACCTTAGGGGAGTACCAATACTCTTTGTTAAAAATAAGGATGGAACATTGATGTTGTGTATTGACTTTAGACAACTGAATAAATCCATAGTAAAGAACAAATACCCTCTACCCAAAATTTATGACCTCTTTGATAAGCTAAGAGGGGCAAAAATATTTTCAAACATAAACTTGATATCTGGATACCACCAGGTAAGAATCAAGGAAGAAGACATCGATGACACAATGTTTAGAACCAAGTATGGACATTATGAATTTGTAGTGGTGCCATTTGGACTGACCATTGCACCAACTGTCTTTATGTGCTTAATGAACGACATATTCAGAAATTCTCTGGATAAGTTTGTCATTGTATTCTTAGATGACATACTTATTTATTCTAACTCTGAGGAAGAGCATAAACATCACTTGAGGTTGGTGTTGCAAGTGCTGGGGGAACATCAGTTGTATGCCAAACTTAGTAAGTGTTCTTTTTACCAAGAACAAATCCATTATTTGAGTCACATTATTTCAGAACAAGGTATACCAGTAGATTCATAAAATATTGAATCCATTATAGGATGGTCAACACCCATGAATGTTACATAAATAAGATATTTTATGGGATTAGATAGATACTACAAGAGGTTTATAGCAGGGTTCTTTAAGATTGCTCATCCCATCAATTCTTTGCAAACGAAGGGAATTAAATTTGAATGGACAACTAAGTGTGAAACGAACTTTAATTTGTTGAAAGAATTTCTTACTAGTGCACCTATTTTAAAGATTACATAGTTCATGCATTGAATATGTGGAGGCATTATCTCACGGGAAAAAAATTTGAATTAAGGACAAACCATAGTGGTTTGAAATATATTTTCAAACAACCAACTTTGAATGCTAGTAAAACAAGATGGCTGGAATTTTTAAGTGAGTATGACTTTGACATCAAGCATATCAAGGGAAAACAAATAAAGTTGTTGATGCACTCAACAAAATAGTACATCTCATGCATGCTACAACTGTTAGTATGCATCATTCAAATTTAAAGAGCAAAATTTTGATGTTGTTGTTACAGATAACCATTACTTACATGTAAAATAAATTTTACATAAATAAAATGTACAATGAAAAATTAAAGAGTATAAGATTAAGGAATATGGATTACTTATGCACAATAATAGAATTTCTGTTCCTAGTTCCAAAGAACTTAGGGATTTAGTGTTAAAAGAAATGCATAATGTTTAGTATGTTGGACATCTTGGCTACCAGAAAACAACTGCAACAATAAGAATCCAATTCTTTTGGCCTAGAATGACGAAGGACGTTGCTGATTACATTGCTTGCGGTATGGAATGCCAGAGAGTAAAATCCGAGCATAGAAACCAAACGAGTTCCAATTTCAGAGAAGAAATGGGAAGTGGTAATCATTGATTTAATAACTAAACTTCCCAGGACAACAAGGCAACGTGATTTCATGATGGTTGTTGTGGATAAATTGACAAATGATGCTCATTTTGTTCCTGTGAAAATGACTCATATAACATATAATATTGCATAAATTTACATGAGAGAAATCGCAAGGTTGCATGGGATACCCAAGACAATTGTTTCAGACAGAGACACAAAGTTTACTTCAAATTTTTGGAGGGGTTTATTTAAAGGATTTAGTACAAATCTAAATTTTAGCACAACATACCATCCACAGTCAGATGGACAAGTAGAAAGAGTCAACCAAGTAATTGAAGACACACCGAGAATCTATGTGATGGATAAACCATCTAAGTGGGAAGATTACTTGCATTTGGTTGAGTTTTCCTATAATAATGGGTAGCAAGATTCATTGAATATGATACCATTTGAATCTTTGTATGGTAGGAAATGCAACACTTCAGTGAGTTGGGACAATCCAACATACATAATGGTACTTGGGATATAATTGCTCAAGGATATGGAAGAACAAATGGTTAGAATTAAGTAGAATTTAAACGCAACTCAAGATAGATAGAAAAATTATGCATATAAGAACATAAAAACTAGAGAATTTAAAGTGGGGGAGCATGTTCTTTTTAAAAGTGAATCCCAAGAAGAGCTCATTGAAGTTGGGTAGCTGTACAAAGCTAGGAACCATATTCCGTGGTCCATTTGAGATCCTGGACATAATAGATCTAGTTGAATACATGCTTGATTGCTTGCTTCCATGAATGTGCATAATGTATTTCATGTCTCTTTTCTTAAAAAGTATGTACATGATCCTAACCATGTCATTGATTGAAATTCGATTAAGGTAGAGCCAGAGGGAGACTTTCAGATCCAACCAGTGTGCATATTGGATATAAAAGTCAAAATGCTCCGAAATCGAGTTATAGAGCTGGTAAAAGTCCAGTGGACATGCTACAATATTGAAGATGCTACTTGGGAGCATTAATATGTCATGCAGGCAGAGTACCCACAAATTTTTGAATAAATTTTGAAATGTTGATTTCTGTTTTTCATATGCACTAAGGAAAGTGCCAAAATAAGGGGGAGGGGAATGCAATACCTCAATTTTGATTCCCCATATTAAATAATGTATTTTGTTTATTTGATGAAAGGTCGGAGTTCGAAATAATTAAATAGGCCAATGTTTTGAGCAAATGTAATGTTTTGATCATTGTTAATAATAAAATGCATCGTTGGCTGCTAGACAGACAAGGACACGAGTTATAGGGGGCTATGATTCTACGAGAGATGGGGATTAAGGGGCTATGTCATTTTATCATATTTTATTTATCCATAATTGTTTTAATTGAGAGAAGTGGTTACATGAGCTTCTTGGGGGAAGGCCATGTGGTTCTTGATTCCCAAGAAAATATATAAACCCATCTTGTGGGTTGTTTGGGGGTTCTTCTCCATACAAACTTTCACAGTTTCATTCATTTTGCTCATTCATCCTTGGTATTGGTTGGGAAAACAAAAATGATTTGCTGGGAGAGAAGCCATTGTTGGCTGGCTGTAGTGATTGCTGGTGTATTCCAACCATGAATTAATTCTTTCATTCCTTAGATGCATTGACATGTACTAAATTTTATTCATATTTTCAAGTCCTAAGAGTCCCAACATGGAGATTCTTGAAAAGATGCACTAGAGCCATGGAAGGAGGTGGATAGTCTAAGGGCTTGCATGGAAGATAAGAGGGTCCATTCCCTTGGTTTGTGTAGGCTAGAGAGAAGAGAGCTAGTGTACTTTGGATTGATGTGTGTTGAGGAACCTGTGAGAGCTTGATTGCTGACTGGTTTGGGAAGTTGAGTGACACCCTGGAACCATCCTTGTGGATTCATATCCCTAGCTCGAGGGTGACTTGCTATTGAGACTTGGAATATTATTCTAGTGTCTATGGTTGGAAGAAACATCCTTGGTTTGCAACTAGTTGGTGAACCATTTTGTTAAATATAAGTGCTCTATGTCATGTGTTTTTATGTTGTATATTTATTTTCGCTCTGTATTAATTAATATCTCTGAGATGTGTATTTTATAATATGCATGCTTGCTCATTATTTCTATGCATGGAATGTTTAAACATTCTTTTATACTGCAACATGAATCTTTATTATTGCATGTGCTGTTATCATGTTTATTTCATGCTTCTTTATTAATTAATTGCTATCATAATTCAAAATCAATTTAGAAGTGAGTTTTGGAGGTAGCGTGCCCGTCTTATGGGTGGATGGGTACATTACACATCGTCATATCAATCCTCAATCGAAGACTGAAGAAGGTCTCACCTGAGATACCATGAGAATCAAATAGACCACTAGGTCTTGTGTCGATGATGAAGGGTTAAATTACACTAAGAATCCACTAGGGATGGCATTTATACATTCCATTGCAATATAATTAAAGATTACCAACATGTAACATTAACGTATACATTCATTGAACACATAATCAACACTGTAAATGACAAGAATAATCATAGATTGTTTTATTTTCATACAAACAGTAGCATACATGGATGAAGAGACTCATAATTCATCATAATCAACACCCTACACTCTCACACATTATATCAATACTCCATTACAAGGTTCCATGCACTTTCTCCAAGACTCTACATGTATTACTAAGTTGAATCTCTTAAAAAATTCTTACAAAACTAGTTCCCTCTACATACAAAACTAGACTCACAACTGAACTCTTACAAAAATAGCCAGACTCATTTCTCGATCGAGAGAACTCAGAGGGAACCAAATGAATGAATAAAAATAAATAATAACAACCTTCTATGTGTCATCACGCTCTCACACTTTTAGGTCAACTCCACTCACTCTGTTGACTTCCAGCCCTGCATGCTTCTTCCACTCGATTCTAGTCCATGTAGCCTCTTTGGAGTCCTGGTATTCTTAACTATCTTGTCAACTCATCCCTTAACCGCTCCACGATCTCTCATGCAACCAAAGTTAATCATTCAAGAATATTTCCCAAATATCCTCTTATTAATTCCAACATACATGTGGTATACTATTGATTCTCGACGTGCATAATGGAAATTGGATTGGTGAGTGCACATTATGTCATTCATTGCACAATTGTTTGTGTGCACACAAAAATGTAGTGCACACACAATTGTGTTTTTTTGCACACACAATCTATATCCCAAACCTTTGGATGCTAACAAGCCCCTGGCACTATTACTTGCCTCGTCCTCAAGCCAATGGCCTTGCTTATGGTGTTATTGATGCCACAAAAGGAACTGTATTCATGAATTCTTGAAGGGACTCCTTGAACTGATTATCAAATTCATCAAGGGTGTCATGGAGTTGTTGGGTGAGCTGAACGACTTCATTGACATCAACCTCCATGACTTGGGGAGATTTCCGGTCTATAGTCGCAATCTTCTCAATCATGGGGGTGACTACAAGATGCACAACTTTCAATTGAGTATAGAATATTTGGGCCTTATCAACCACGCCATTTGCTAACTCTGAAATTGTTTTCTGCTCTGCTCCTGCTGCAATGATTTCCTTAATCTTTATCACGATAGTTGTCATCGCACCTTGGTTCTCACCCAAAGGTAGATAAGCCAAACTGCTCTTTTTCTAAGTGACCTCTGCTTCAACCATATGAAACATGTCATCAATAGAGATAAGTTCCGGTGGATTATGCAAATGGTTCCACAAGGTGAAACTATGTTCGACCAATCCAAAAAAATCCTTAATTCTGGTTTGGTCATAGTTGATGGCCTTTTCGACCACTGCAATCTTCTTCTACATTTCCATATCCTCTAGTGTTGTCTCTCAGAGCAGAATGCAAAGTGATATATTATTTGACTCCAACGCCTGAAGATGCTCAGTGACTGCTTCAAGATTAAGCGATGATGGAACCTCAAGTTATTCCTATTTGGGCAGATGGACCCATGAATATGATTCTTCCATAGAAGTAAGTAATTCAACGTGTCTGGCCAAGGTAGCCTCATATTGTTCTTTTGTGTCTATGTGCATAGTAACCTCAACAAGAAGCATTGTTTGGAGGTCCTGTCGTGTAGCTTTGACCTATTGTCGTGTGAGAAGTTTGTGTTGTAGTTGGGACTTTCTATCAACATGATTTTTGACTTCTTGATCAAATTAAAGGATCAATTATTGATACGCTCGAGTGAGAGTTTGTCTCATCTCCCCAAGTTCATGGATTATTGTAGTAATAAAAATCTATAGGTATGTGTTAGGTACCTGGGTAAGATCAAGCTCGGTTTTGGAGAAATTGGCTGGGACCACATCAAGTGAGATTACACTAAGAATCCTTTTCCAGCTTGTTCCTGAAGCTTCGACGAACTATGGAGACCGAGGGGGAGATCATGGTGGTGAGGAAAAGCTAACTTTTGACAAAGATAATTAAACTTCCCCATCACATTCTTCTAGAAACTTTGTTTTTGGGACAACTAAGTGCAGAGTTCTTTGAATAATTTGGACAAGTTGGCCACATGGCTGCTAGATTGCAGTGTCATAAGGTTAACTTCTGATAATTTGGTGTTTTTTATACAATGGTGCTTCCTTGTACCTTGGCCTAGCCATACATTCAGTAGCATAGAAGGCTCTAGAAGTTCTTCTTTGATTTGAGTGGTATTTGGTGATGGTGTACCTTCTTCCTCTGTGCTTGGGTCTAGATTAATAGGGGGTTATAAATAACCCTTGGAGGACCATTTATGATTTCAAACCCCATCATCATCTTCCTTTGACTCCTCCGTGCTTTGAATTTTCTCTTTTAGAGTCTATGGTTTCTTCTCATTGGAACCAATGGGTTGGTGGTTCTAAGACCCGAAAGCCCTGTCTTTATGTCGAGCATTAGCCACAAACCATCTATGTTCCTACGATTTCTTTGTTTGTATATTGAATTGGGTTTCCACTTCGACGAATGGAGGTTGGTGGTTGGATCACTCTACGACACCCACTAGGATGTCCTATTTGGTAATGCAAAAGGGGATCTTGGCCTCAACCTTATCGTTAGTTGTACGAGGGTAAATAAACATATTGTTGAAATCACATGCAAAATAAAGATAATTATTATACCTTTTGAGAATCCTCTTTGGGATGTGGACCATTACATCGAAGGCAACAATCAACTATGTGAACCATTTTCGGAAAGCCTTTGTGATTTCGACTTGGACCGTTGGTTCCTTCGAGTACCAGAGAGTTAAAAATTGGGGGACAATGAACAATGGGGAGCCCTACTCATCCTCTTCATTCCTTGGTGGTGCCTTTCATAAAATCATGCTAAGCAAGAGGAATACCCAACTATGATGAAACTCCTTTCGTAAGTTCTAGGCATCCAAACAATCATCCATGAATTCATTGAGAAAGTATTGAACCCAAGAAATTTGGACTCCTCCAACACAATGTTCAACATTGATGACGACACCAAGGTGGAATTCATCCTTTCGACACTTCTGTATCATCTTGCAGGAAAGTAATTGTGTTGCAAACCTTATCGATTGATCATTAATATCAGGCATTACAACCCTGCTTTTCCCTCGACATGTCTCAAATTGGGTGTAAATGTCTTCTTGTTTTACGTCTTTTTCATTAATGGTAACAACGAGATATTCTCCGGATGTGGGAAGACTTGAGACCCATTGCATTTTATTATTCTCTATAGGGTATGATTTATCCATCCATAGATAACTGCCATGCAACCATGTAAGGAGGAAGCATACACATGCATGTAGTATTGGGGATCGATCGAAATGGGGACAATTGATAAATGTAAGGATGTCGAACTTTCGAAAGGGCTTCACCCACTTCTTTATAACCACCTTTTATATACCATATACTTTACTAAAAATGCATGCATACTTGTTGGACTGGATTTCTAGGAATTGAATTGGGTCACACACACTATAGTCTACACATTTGAGCATGGGGACTTTCCCCAATTTTGGCCCTTTAAAATTTACGTCGAACACCATCACTGGAAATGGAACTGACTTTTTTTTACTAAATTGACCTACTATCTTTCATGGGGTTTTCTCGCGGAATCCATCCTATATATTGATGACTATAGTATCTTAAGCTATGTTTTGAAGGCACGAAACTAGTTCGGGGCCCAACAAAACAGAACAACTCACCTGGTGCATAATCAAAGGGTATATGAGCTTCTTTTCTCATGCCAGTGTTGGGATACGAATGGAAGATCACTCCAGAAGCCGAGTAGTGGTGGATAAATGGGAGAATTAATGAGCCAGAATAATCTATTCGCTTAGAAGTACTGTAATATTAAGGTGACATGCCATCCAACTCACTTTGAGTAACTGTTCGGTCCTTGCTATTAGTCTATCATTAACCCCTTTAATTCTCTTTGTTTCAGTGGAAAAAAATCGATCTTTGTAGTCTTGATTACATCCTTTCCACTAGCCAACGTAATTAACTCTTTACTCCTTCCAAATGGGGCAAATCACTCCACTTACACTTACATTAATGACTTGATCTTTCCAAAATTAAAGAAAATACATGTGGTGTAATTGCCTATCACATCCATCATTATTACAACTAGTCATTTATGTCACTGAGTCTTTCAATATGATGTTGAAATATCTATGCATGCACAAAGTCTTATTATTTGGGGGGGACCATGCATGATTCTTGTGCAACCTTGTATCAGTCTACCCATGTATTGATCTACCACAATGAACCCTTATGGGTCGCATTGTTTTTTCACATAGATCTAGTTTCTCAGTTTCCGACATGGAGGATATGCACTAGTTGCAACTGGATATGGGGGCATTTGCTGACCTCCCACTATTTCCTTAGTCTCGTGCAACTAGTTTTTTTACTCAATAAAGGATAGAGGGATTGAATATATGGAGTTTTATTTCAGTTGAGCACATTGAGTTTTCATATGTATTTTTCATGCACCTTTCTTCTGCTTGGCCACCCAATGCCTATCACAAGAGAACATGTATTGGCGGATGTTTACCCCCAGCCTAATTGTATTCCTTATGGAATCTTCCACAACTTCTTATTCATGGAGTTCCTCCTGATGCATTTCCCACCACTAGGTGGGTGTACCTATTAACACTGTATCAAGGGTGTGTACCTGGTGGAGTTAGGGAATATGCTGCATCCTGACAAGGAAAACATCCAATGGATCCATTCCGTCAAATTGATAGGGAGAAAATTCATCCTCGCATGTTGTTGTTGTAATTCACATGCACGTCCTATTAGAGACTTCATATAGTTTATTTTTCCACCTCTCCATGGAATCCTTCGAATCCGTATCATATGACTTCACACTTGTCCAACTCATCTCCCCATCCACCATGGGATTGATATAATATTCCCTGTGCCCTGTGATTTCGTAGATGTTTTCAATAACAAATATATATGCATTCTCATTCATGAGCTCATTGTACCAGTCACCTTAATTTGGATCCAACGATGCAATCACCCAAAGGGTGTCCATCTCAAATGACATATGTCTCTTCTTTAGATTTAGCACAACATTGTTGTCAAATTCCCAATCAATACCAAGTAAGATAGGGTAGGGATTTGAGTCATCGATAATATCAATCACCTCAAAATTTGTCTTAGTCTTCACCCCTTCTATGTTCAAGTTGAACTATTCAAGCTAGACTATAGGATAGATTCTGTATTGATTCACCAGTTCAAGCTGAATGAGAGACCACACCAAGTTTGGTTTACCCATAAAATCCTAGGATTTATTCAGCTAGATGTTCACATCAAATCCTAGATCCAATATGACACCGACCATCTCATAGGTTCCAAGTTCAACCATCATCTTGAGTGCTCTTCCTGTGCGCTTCTATTTAGTGACCTAACACACATCCCTTTCTGGTAGGGGGGGATGATATAGATACACATTTCCCTTCTTCTACCATGTAGGTTGCTAAAATGTGTGTCTCACAACATTAGGATCATTTAATTAAGATGAAGTTACTTACTTGGTCTTCAAATTCTTCTTCATGACCCATGTTGCACAATGCTTCTTCCTACATCATGCACTTTATTTCTTCCCGCATGTGCTCCTCGATTTCCCTCTGTTCAGTTCGTCGTAAATATTCTTTCCTACGTGCTTCTTAAAGAGACCTCTGCATCATGTGATATATCTCCTTGTTCACATGAGATTCCTCCAAAGATATATGTGTGGTACACTACAATTATTCACGGGCTTGGGCTTCCTCCAATGAGCTCTGTGTCACACGTTGTACCTCCTCATGGACCCAAGCTTCTTCTAGCAACCTTTGTGTCACACACTGCAACTATTGCGATCTTTCTTCCTTTAGGGCCCTCTGCATGTCACACATAAACTTATTTTGGTGTGCAACATCAAACTTAGGAGGAGGTTGTGCTTCCTTTCTAATCTTCCCCATCATTCTTTGGCCTGAGCTTTCTCCATGCTCAAGGTCCATTCCATTCTTTTATCCACCTCGAGTTATCGTCTTACATCAAGTTCCTCATCCTTCATTTTATTCCTTCATGACTCTGCATTCACCATGTTGTAGTGTGCCTTATTCTCTTCCCACTTCTTCAATAAGTCGAGGAAAACCTCTATGACATGCTTAGTACTATAACAATACCCATAGAGAGTGTGTAGTTTGGTACAAAATCTTGATACATGGCCTGTCTCACCACAATTAAAACAACTGGGGGGTCTTCCTCCACCTCCTCCATAACCTCGTCCATGACCTTGTCCATATCCACCCTTGGAACCTCCTTGATATCCACCTATCGTAGTGCTTCCACAATCACCACCCTTCTTCTCTTCCTGAACTTGAAAGACATCATGGTTGTGGTCTTACATCAACGAAAGTGACCGACAATTGTTCACATCCTACCCCCTGGATTTGTAGAATTTGCATAACAAAGTATGGTGATTCTTCTAATATTTCTCTAGTGTTGGGAAGTGGGATGGTATATATCCCCATTGTTTACAAATATTGCACCATTCTATATGAGGCCCTATCAAAAATGGATTCGGCGCACCTATTGCCAAATAATTTCCAAATGTAGGACATTCATCTATGCGATGACCTTCCAATCGACACGTGGTACATCACATGTCCTTGTGCACCACCTTTTCCTTTGTCATATATTGCAATTGCATCGTGAAGTTGGAAACATGGGACTGCACCTGTGTCAAACCCACAGATGTTTCACCTCCTCCGGGTGTAGCCTCTAGGCGTATCACAATCTCCACCACCTCTTCCTAAGTAATCAAATTTTGTTGGGTGAGTGAAACTCAAATATGGTGAAACATCCCCATAATGAAACATTCTATGTGATGCATACCCTCAATCTGAAAGCTTAGAATATCCAACAAGAAATGGAACCGTTGGTCATAATCCCATTGGTCTCTCCCAATTTCTACTTGATCTCCTTAACATCCTTAATGCATTGATATTCTGACTTAGGATAATGAAACTTCTTTAGAAAATCTCTCTTCATTTATTTCAGGGACCTCATCTATCCCTCTGACACAATGGAATTTTACTTCATGTACCACATTAGGGATCTGTCCCTGAAAGTGGTCTCTGGATGTGCAATATTTTATGATTCATTTGTGATCCTCTTCACATACCATATAGCTTCACACGTAAACCAATTCTACTCTACATCATCCTTACATATCCCTTAGAATATGAGTAGCCTCAGAGTTGTGTCTTGATTCTTCATCCTCACTCTCGAATCATGTCCTTACTGATTTCTCGATGTTGGGGATCTTTCTAATGATAATCTACCTTGTGGTGTATTGTTGAATTCACCCTCTTCTTCACTTGTATCTCCTCTCCTTTATTCTCATACTCTTGCTTCTACTCCTATCATCACACTATCTGCTATTCTTTCTTCTTGGTTACAAATGTATAAGGGGAGTGGTTCAAAGGGGGGATACATCCATCTTCTTCCATCATTTCTTGTGAGGGACCCTGGATATTTTCCTACCTACAGTCACACAAGACCATCCACTATCACTAACTCCTCTTCCTCTCCTCTCGGGAGATCTTCATCGTCCTGTTCTACCTCCTCACCTCATCTTCTTCTGAAGTTGCGACATCTTGCAACATCTAAGGGGGTTGGACTTCGTCCACTTGTCCCCTACTACTACTACTTCTGACATATTCAATGGATACCCTACTTCTAAACATCATGCCTCTTCATATTCCTATCTTAAGCTATGCTTTTCTCTGGCACAACACTCTCTCGTGCACTTCCTCCCGGTGCAGTATCCTTCATCTTCATTTTTGGCCCGACTCCTCATATTCCACCCCTTGCTACCTTATTTCCAATCCTATGTTATGCTGTCCTCCTTAACTCAAATCTTTTTTCATACCTTTCAGGTCTTTCTCTCCCTTGCTCCTCTAGGTCCATTCTCTCCCTCACCTCATCTTAACATCTTTTGGATCCTCCTTAGTGGATCCATATCCTATCTCTCTTCCCCCCTTCCTTTCACTCCCCAACACTAGGGGATTCTACCCATACATCTGATAGGTTTCCATTCACATCATCCCTTTCTCCACGAACAACATCTTGATTCACAACGTGATTTCTTCTAACATCCTTTTCCTAGGACCTTCAATAAACTTTCTATTAGCCTCGTTGAAAGAATCATTGTATTCTATAGCAAACTCAATAATGTAATGTTCCTTCACCCGAGGAAAATAGGAATTAGTTAGTCAATCCCACTTATAGTCCAATATGTTCATCCTATTAACCGTGTTTTGGTCCCAAACCAGTGGTTCTTGAGGACTCAAAGCATTATTAGCAACAATCTACCTCTTCAATCATTCATACAATAAACATGGAAATTGAACAAAGAAAACCTCATGCATATCAGTGTAGATATACCTATCCTTCCATCATTCCACATTGGTGATGAAG